>JAQHUG010000352.1:381798-392153 GCA_028555095.1 Dicrostonyx torquatus
TCTTTGGATGATACCTTGTTCAGCTTAGATATAGTAGGGGGGAGGGGTGTTGGACCTTCCCCAAGGCAATGTGCCTTATCCTCTCTTAGCAGTTAGGTAGGGGAAAAGGTGGAGGGAATGGGAAGAGGGGATGGACTGGGAACTGGGATTGGTATGTAAAATAAAAAAATATAGTTTGTTTTCTTTTAAAAAATAAAGAAAAAAATAGGGAGATGAAAAGCTTTCCTAATTACACATAACACTGGGGATTACTACCTAGAATATTGCAGTAAGGAACTGCAGTACAAGCGAAGTGGTGCATCCTATACATAATCCCAGCTCTTGAGAGGTACAATCAAGAGACTCAGGAATTCAAGGCCAGTCTTTGTTACAAAACGAGTTTCAGGATAAAGGTTAACCTGGGTTACACAGAACTTGTCTCAAAAAAAAAAAAACCTGACAAATCAAAGCAGCCAATCAGTAATGGGCTAATTAATTGAATGGCCAGCTCTCAAAAGAAGAAATACAAATGGCCAATTTAAAGCTATTATGAGACCACTTCACCACAGTGAGAATGATGGCAATGAGAAAAGTAAATGCCAGCAAGGGCTGGTGAGGATATGGGAGAACAGACTCTTGGTTTCTTGCTCATGAAAGTGTAAGCTGGTGTACACCATGGAAATCAGCTAAGAATAATCAACCACATGACCCAGCTCTCCATTCCTGTGTATAAACCCTAAGACTGGACAAAGAGAGATGGAACAACACAGAAAGACTGTGTGGAACAATAGCTTAAAGCAGTTCTAAGAATTCTTATAGCACTGCAGACCTACATTAAAAAAGGAAAAGTCCTTGCTGGGCAGTGGTGGCACATGCCTTTAAGCCCAGCAGGAAAGGGGATCTCTGTGAGTTCAAGGCCAGCCTTGTCTACAGAGAGGCTTCCACAACAACCAGAGATACACAGAGAAACCCTGTCTTGAAAAAAAAATCAACAGAAGCAACATAAACAGAATAATATCATTAAGAACAGAAAATGGGGTGCAGAGACAGCTCAGGGGTGAAGAGTACTGATTGCTCTTGCAGAGGACCTGGATTTGGCTTCCAGCATCTATGTGGAGGCTCACAGTCATCTGTAACTTCAGTTTCAGCAAAACCAATGCCCCCTTCTGGATTCTGCATGTACATGTTCAGGCAAAAATAATTTTTAAAAATAATAATAAACCTTTAAAAATAAGTTAATGAAACTGATTCGACAAAATTAGATGACAACATTTGCATCATTCATTGTAGCATTATTAGAAATAAAATCACAGATGTTTGTGGGTTTTGTTTTTGTTTTTTCAAGATAGGATTTCTCTGTGTAACTACCCTAGTTGTCCTGGAACTCACTCTGTAGAACAGGGTAGTCTCAAACTCACAGAGATCTGCCTGTCTCTGCCTCCTGAATGCTGGGATTAAAGCCGTGTGCCACCACCACCTGGCTGTTCGTGTTTTTATGTGAAGCTCCTCACGTATTTCATTTGCAAAGATGAGCAAGGTGCACTTCTTTCATTTTACTTCCCCTCCTGTTTTCAAAAGGCATTTTCAGCAGGCTTCCTGCAAGAATATGACAATGTACAGAAGAGACTGCCAATTGCCATAGTCTGATGGCTTCCAGGGTTGTATTGTTGCTGAGTTCATAGTTCCTTAATGTCCAGTCTCTACTACGATTTTGTAATAAAGGTGTATATTTTTAAATTTTTAAAAAACACAAAAATAAATGTATATATGTATGGATGTGTATATATTATATGTATGTCTACTTGAGAAAATGGTTTTCCCACTCTACCTTATTTTTAGAAGTATGCAAAGATGTAATATATGAAAGGGGGGCATTCTGCAATTGCTGGTTAGGGAACTTTGCTGCCCTGTGTACTAACAGGCTAGAATTTCAGTAGCCAGTGACCATCCGTAGCCAAGTGAGTGTAGTGGGACTTCAAGATGTGAGCTGAGACAATTCACTCCAGCTGTTTGAGGAGCAGTGTTTCACAGGAAAAGAAAAAAGCTCACATAAGGAGGTCTTCTTTTTGAAATAAAGTAGAAAAGTTCACCTCAAAAAAAAAGTTGTATCTATTGACCTGAAGAAAGTCTGCAGTGTGTGTTCTTGACAGGCACATTAAATGCGGCTCCTGGGATAGAGGCAGCAGTCACTAGCTGTCACTCTGTGAGTGAGGAGAAGGTGTGTGGGATGCCAGTTCCATGGAGTAGCTAGCACTGTTCAGCACTCAAGGAAAGGAGGTGATAAGGGATGCTAACCAAGGAACCCAGGGGCATTGGATGGATCTGTAGGAAATATCTGTGTGCCTTCAACAGGGAGAATTGTGTGACATCAAATTCAAAAGAGCAACTCCAGAGCGAAGGCATAAAGCACTGCATCACAGATGGCAGCCATAGCGAGGATTCTTTAAAAGAAAATTTGAGTGGATGTGAGGGTCACTGAGTGAGCGCAGAGGACAGAAGAAAGGCCATTTGTTTGCCTGCTGATTTCACGGGGGCTGCTCCTTCAATCTCAAACAGAAAATGCAAGCTGAGGAGAAATGAAATTACCCCAGGAACACATGATGAGACTCGAGCTGATTTTGTTTTATTAAGTCCACATAACCCTGAAACACGCTGTCATCAAAAGAATCCATTCTGGACTCACACTGACCTGGATTCAAGTTCACACTCATTAGACGTTTGGTGGGCATCAGTAAGCTATTCGCTCATCAACTATATCATATATAACGCACAAATTATAGCATCGAGCTCCACTCTGAGATGATAAACGTACAATGCTTAGCCAACACCTGACTAAGGAGCATTGGTAACTCATGATTTGAAAGCTGTTAGGTGTGTACACATCAGGGAAGAGTACAGTCTTTACAACCTCAGGGAAGAAAAGACATAATAAATCATATATAAAAAGCATATGGCCTAGAAATGGCTTTATTAAAATTCAAACTTCCTACAAGGTAAAAAAGACCATAAACAAAATTAGGAGGCATCAGTTGGAAGGTTATATTTCTAATGTAAAAATGAAGGGTTGCTGTCTAGAATATTTACAACCAACCATCTACATATTATTCAAGAAGGAAAACAACTGGCTAGAAAAACCAACAAAAGAAATGATGGGAATTTCCAGTCGAGAAATCCTGAATAACCAATAAATACACATAAAATGTATATTAAAACAAGATAATATTATTAATTATAGTCATAAAATATCAGTCTGATAATATAAAGTTATCAATGGTGTTTAAAAATTAAGATTTTTGCATAAAGTTCTTAAAAAGAAGCCAAATTACAACAATTTTACAATACTCTACTAAAAGAGAAATGTGCATATCTTATAAATGTATATATCTTATAAATTCCACAATTCCACATGGAAATACGCTCTAAAGGTCATGAAACTTTTACATCTCAATTTATATAGATGATTATACAAATTTGTCAATATAGTATATAGAAAAATTTAAAATAGTATTTTAAATATATTTTAAAATACATATTTAGTGTGATCATAGGCTATTAAACTATATACCAATTTAAAAGGGTGGATGCACATCTTCCTAGACCGAGATGGAGGGGGCAGGGCCTTGGGCTTCCCATAGGGCAGGGTATCCTGCCCCATCTTAAGAAAGCAGGGGGAGGGTGGTGGGGTAGTGGGGGAGCGGGAGGGCCGGGAACAAGAGGAGTAAATGTAAATTTTTCTTTTAACAATAAAAAAATCTGCTAACCTGTATAAGCAGAATTCAGAAACATAAAATAATGTCTATATATAACAGGAATTACTTCATATAGGTATATAAAAGCACCAACTAAGAAAAGCATTAAAATTCATAGCAATTATTTTAACATAAGAGAACAGAACATTATAAGGGATAAAAGATACCTTAGTGTCTGTAATTTTTATTACCTATATTAAAAAATAACTCAAAGCAAGTGGGATAAAACATTAACAATTTACAATCTTGGGTCTCCTAATTCTTGTGCATATTCTTATTCTTTGTATTTTTATATGTTGGCCACTTCTAAGGTAAAAGTGTAATTTTTCCAGTAAAATACAAAAAAAAATATATTAGAGACAAGAGGTCCAGTCATGAGAGGGCTGCAGTGCTCCAGAATAAGGCATGACGCATGACAAAGGACACACTCCAGTGGGGAAAGGAGGCTCAGACACACGAGGTCTAACGAGAAGGCCTTGATGGCTATGTGAGTGTTGTCTTAGTACATTCAAGCTGTTGTGATAAAGTACTGCAGATTGTGTAGCTTACACAACCAACATTTCTATCTCACCATTCCGGGGGTTGAGAAGTCCAAAATCGAGGCTCCTGCTGAGGAAGCTCCCAAGGAGAGCTCTGTTCCTGACTGAGTCAGCTAGCTGCCTTCTCCCTGGGTCATGTGTAAGACATGAAGAGATATGGAGGGGCAGGGGGAGAGAGAAAGCCTGCTCTTCCATTCTTGTAAGGACACTAATCTCATTCAGAGGGTCTTGTGCTCTCAGCTAAGCCTAATTATCTCCCAAAGTGTTGACTGAGGTTTCTGTCCTGCCCAGTTCCTGTAGTCGTTAAGTCCCAAAGAAACACACAAATGTCCACATTATTTGTAAACTGATTGACCTAGTAGCTCAGGCTTCTTATTAACTCTTATAACTTATATTAGCCCATAAATCTTGTCTGTGTTAGCCACATGGCTTGGCACCTTTTTCAGCAAGGCAATCACATCTTGCTTGCTCTGTGTCTGCCTTCCTCTGTGTCTGGGTGACAACTGCAGACCGAAACTTCCCTCTTCCCAGAATTCTCGTTGCCCTGCCTCTACTTCCTGCCTGGTTGTCCCGCCTATACTTCCTGCCTGGCTACTGGCCAATCAGCATTTATTTAAAATACAAGTGATAGGGTACAGACAATTGTCCCACAGCACCAAAGCCCTACCTGAAAAAATTGGTGCATCATATGAATTAGGGACACAAATATACATTCCCCAACAAAATGGAAGACTATTTATCCACCTACAGTATTGTGCTTGGCAAATAATGAATTCTTAATAATGTCTACTGAATTCTGTGTCTAACATTGGTATTTTTCCTGCTTATGAGTCACTTATGCAGTGTGAGTTCAGAGGGAAGAACTCACTGTCTAGTACCTCTGAGAAATCTTGTTTGTTGTTTTGAAACAGTCTTACTCTGTAGCCCAGGCTACCCTTAAACTAATAGCAATCCCCCTGTCTCAGCCTTCTAAGTGCTAGGATTTAGGCATGAGACACCATGTCTGGACAGGAAGTAATTTCTTGATGACCTTAGCCAAATTCCAATAAAGGGAGTCACTTCAGGAGCCTCTTCTAAAACCTAGGGAACCTTTACAAAAACCCATATCTTCTACATGAAAAGCTTTGGGAAAACATCCCGGTAGAGGTCCGTGTCTTCAACCAGTGTTACTAATTAATAATAATAATAATAATAATAATAATAATAATAATAATAATAATACCTCTTCCATGCCTTTTCTGGAAAGAAGCAAAATATTCTGTATGCTGAAAGAGTTCCTTAGTGTTCCTAATCCAGTTTCATAGGCCTAGTGTTAGTTACTGGTTAAATACAGGCAACGACAGTGTCAGTCCCAGAATTCTATAGTTAGAATGGGCAATTCTGTTGCAGGGGAAGAAGAAATATAGAGAGAGAACAGATAATGCACACAAGGTTAGCAAAACCAGACATGGCAGGGTATGGTAGCACACACTAGTAATCTCAGATATTGAAGAAGCTGAGACAGGAGGATCATTAGTCTGAGGCCAACCTAGGTTATGTAGTGAGTTCCAGCACAAGCTGGGTAACTTAGTGAGATCATACCTTAAGAAAACCAATTAAGGACTAGAGATATAACTCAGTGATAAATAACTTGCATAGACCATGGATGAGCTCTCCTAGATTCAACCCCATTGAGGCAAAAATGTACACATAAATACATACATACAAACATACATACATACATAAAAATACATACTAGATATGATCTATTCTACAAGACTGTAAGTTCCACAAGATCCTACTATAAAGGAGATGGCCTCGATACAGGCACATCTACTGTCCCAATGGGTAGAGACTGACAGTGCCAGTGGTTTATAGGCCTTCACATTCAAGAGCTAGAAGGCCCAATTTGGCAAGGGTGATTGATGCTAGAAGACAGAGTGGATGTGTATGGTGATTCCATGATCTTTCCACATTTCCATCTAGCAGTACCACCTGACCTTACAAGGGCTCTCTCTTCTCTGGATTTAAGGGAAGAAGAAGCTCAACTACTGTGATGCTGCTAGTTCCACAAGGGTCTCACACTGACCTGGTAATTGTGGTCTGGTATTTCAGAGTTACTTGGGATTCTGAAAGAGGATTCAATGTTGAGGTGGCACCACTAAGCCCAAGGTTTTCTGAAATGCAATCTACTGTATAAATGTAATATATGTTACTGTTCACAGACCATGTAAAGTAAAAAAAAAAAAAAAGGACAAAAAAACATAGAAGAGGCCCACCTGGACACGTGATGGTATCTGACAAACCTACTCTATGGACAATGATGGTGGCAGCTACATTAATCACAGTATGAGAGTCAGAGTCAATCTCCAAACAGAGCCTCCCTTATCCTGTTTTCTGTGCCATCCAGTCCCAAAAGAACTGAGAGGTTCAATGTCCTCTTCTCTGCAAACACCAGGGCTGTCAGAGTTACAATCTGTGTTAGGCAAGAAGAAAACTCAGTTTAGCACAATTCTGTAGCCAATGTTGGTTAAAACTTCTTGAATCTGACACCAAGCAGCTTATTGTAGGCATATTAAGTGCAGTACAATTTGGGGTAAAAAAAAAAAAACCTGGTATAACACAAGCCCCTGTGCACAAGGAGGCATAATTACTTTGAACCTCTTCTCAAAGTATATGTCACTTGTTCTATGAAAATGGGGTCTGGAGATAGGCTACATGTGTAATCTTAAGGGTCTAGGGGAGGATCTGGTGTGGTCTGTCATAGAGATAGTACAAAAGTAACCTAGGTTTTTAACTACCTCTAGTCCTCCTGGGGGAGCCTGGGGGAGCCGCTGACCATACAGACAGCACAGAAGTCCCACAACTGGCCCTGGTTATGGGAGCTTGTGGGGAGCCAGGTATGGCCTGGCCCTACAGATAGCACAGGGATTACCTAGGCTATTAGTCACCTCCATTCCCAGGCCTCTGGGTAGAAAACACATTATACTTCTTTTCCTTTGAGAGGATAGGCCAGTATGTTTAACATTCCTTATTTTCTTAAGGCTTTCTGTAAACACAAAGACCTTTGTGTTCCCAACACTTCTCTTCCCATGCTACTACCCACAAACCTGGGATGTCTCAAATCCTCCTATGGGAAGCAGGCCCTGTCACATTAGTCATATAAGTCATAGGTATATTGTCAAATCTCCTTAAGTCAGGTGTCCCCAATATGCACTCAGAGAGCTTCTATAATTTATGATCTATGGTCTAGAATACCAACAAAGTAACTTTCTAAAAACAAATCAACAGGTGCATCTTGTAAACTCAAAATATATCAGGTTTCCAAGAATTCAAATACTCAATTTTAGATTATTTGGGACCTAAGAGTCTATGATTTATCTTATGAGCCATTCTGATATACAGCCCAAACTCTCTGGATTATCTCTTGAAGCCAAAGCATTTTTCTCCATCTCTCTCCATAGCTGTCCATCTACACTTCCTACTCCCTGAGTATGCCCCTTCTTCCTCAAGCAATCATTATCCATTGCCTAATAATTACACCAAACTGGGACCACTCATCAAAACCAAAGTCTCCTGAACTATTCCAGGAACAAGAACCTGTCATCCATAGCTATCCTAATATACTTTGAGCATGTGCTAAATTTCAGCTGAAATTCTTCATGGTGATGAAGAGCAACTACACTAAAGCCAAAATATTTGAGCTTGTGCACTAACTTTGTTGTTTGTTGGCTATGACTACTGGCAGGTTATTTTATCTTGTGTCATAGGTTTTTAGTTTGGTCACTTTGTTTTGTAAAACAAGGTAAAGATTCATACTTACTTTAAAACCTGTTTGGAGATGAGGGTGTGGCTTAGCACATGCATGGTCTGAAACAAATGGCACCATGATCACCAATGCTGAGATTTTCAGATTTCTCTAGGGAAAGAACTGTGGAATATTCCTTTACACTGTATAAATATGTGTCACTATGATTGGGTTAATAAAGAAGCTGACTGGCCAATAGCTAGACAGGTAGAGGTTGGGACTTGCAGAAAAGGAGCATAAAGAAAGAGGGAAGGAATCTCTGAGAATCAGGAGAAGATGCAGAGAGAAGTAGATGAACTTGTCATGCTGACAAGAGGTATCAAGTCATGTGGCAGAGCATAGAAAAAATACGGGTTAATTTAAAATGTAAGAGTTAGCTTATAACAAGCCTGAGCTATTGGATGAGCATTTATAATTAATAATAAGTCTCTGAGTAGTTATTTGGGAGCAGTTGCTAGGACAAGAAAACTCTGCCTACATAAGGCACCCAACATGGGGCAAAAGAGATCTATATAAAACCTGAGAAAGTTTTTTCTTTTTTTTAAAAATAAAAATGGTTCCAAACAGACTAAAATAGAGTCAAATAAGGCTTCTTAGTAATTGCTTTTTCTTAGTTAAGCTCTGTTTCCTAGCAGCAAAGGAACGGCTCCTTTAATTAGTGCTAGCGGCTAACACAGTGCAGCTCTTTTAAGAGGCCCTGCTACTAAACACTTAAATGGGGTTTATGAGCAGTGGGTGGTGTAGTACTTGGTGGCAGTATGGACCCAACAACTTCTCAGAGCTGGGGCAGTAAACATGGCTCCCTTGGGTACCTCCATCATGAGGCTAAGCTTTCAGAGAACCAAAGGGGATAAGCCAACCACCAACTGCCACATGTTGGCACCACTCACTAAGCTGAGCAATGCTGGTGACTAACACAGCAGCCTAGGATTCATCTCATGTGATCTAAAAATAATGAATGCTCAGACCCAAATGGGAAAAAAAAAAAAACTCCAAATAGATTACAGTGTGTTTAAAAATATACATAGGCTTGGGAGAGAAAAGAGAAAGAAAAAGGGTAGAAGACAGTCACAGATAAAAATGTTTAAAAATAATAAAGTCCTTAAAAAGGAATAAAGTAAATATATATTATATATTTAATATATATGTATATATAGCCATGTAAAAATAGGAAATACAGAGTCTGGTTTTCTGTATATTATTGTGTTGTCTTTAGGTTTTCTGATTGCTAATAAACAAATAAGATATGCTAAGATACATTGGATTATAAAAACTGCTAGATTAAACCAACCTATATATTTCAAAAATGTCTTGATTTCAAAATGGAAACCAAAAAATATGTTACTTTGGGGAAGATGTTATGCTTTTATTTCCATAGGAAATGAGAGATTGTGGATTTATTCCAAGTGATATGGACCAGGTTTAAATGGGGAAGACCCCTTAAAATCCTGACTATAGATATAAAGAAATAAACCTATAAAATATTTGATCTATATTTTACCTGCTCAAACATAAAACAAAGAAAACATCTTTGGCTGACTTGTGAATAAATCACAATCTATACTTGTATTAATACAGACATGCAAGTTATCTTTAAAAGTTTATGTATTTTTCAGAACAAAGTGATCAGACACCAATGAAAACAGAAGACCCAGATAATGGAACATCTCAAAATGCCTCTGTTACAGTCTCCCCAGAGTTCTACAACCAAAACAGTTTCAAGGCCGCTGCCGAAGATGGACCAACCTCACAAACTACTCCAGTCAAAGCCTAACAAGTGTCCTGATTTTTTCAAGGTTCCCCCAAAGATACCAGAGCCCACAGACAACAGGAAGTATTCTAGCAAATGATGCCCACATTACCAAGAGATAAATGGACAGGTTTTGACTATTCAATGGATTGTGAATGTTTATCATTTTTAGTGGAGTTGATCATAAGTGTTACTAGACAAAGTCAAAAAGAGCTATACAATACAGTTAAAGGAAAAAGGAAATTATGATATAGGGATGATAGAAAAAGGAAAGATTGTTGAATCTGCTTTAACCCAAAAGAACAACTATTAATCTCACAATATTTTACATTAGTATGGATTTTAGTTTATTGATACAATTTTCAAGTTAGTTTTTTTTGCTGTTTGTATGTTTCTACTCTTGTTTGGGGTACTGTGTTTATGAAGCTCATTTAAAAACGCAATGTATCCCAGCACTCAGGAGGCAGAGGCAAGCGGATCTTTGTGAGTTCGAGACCAGCCTGGTCTACAAGAGCTAGTTGAATCTGCTTTAACCCAAAAGAACAACTATT
>JAQHUG010000352.1:393979-444321 GCA_028555095.1 Dicrostonyx torquatus
GGGCACCTAGGTTGTTTCCAGGTTCTGGCTATTACGAATAATGCTGCTATGAACATAGTAGCACAAATAAACTTTGGACTCTTTAGGGGAGGACAACTGATGGAATATTTTCTTTATTTTGCCAAATACAAATGGACTGGATATTGTAACTATAATTCTTACTTGGTAACTGTTTTTGTTGTATATAATTTTACAATGCTAAAGCCAAAACCTTTCTTTTTAATTAGACAAAAAGAGAAAATGTGGAATATTCCTTTACACTATATTAATGTGTCTCTGTGGTTGGGTTAATAAAGTAGTTGACTGACCAATAGCTGGACAGGTGGAGGTTAGGCAGGACTTGCAGAAAAAAAGAGAGCGTGAAGAAGGAGAGGAATTTTTGAGAATCAGGAGGAGCTACAGAGAGGAAGTGAACTTGTTGTACTAAAATAAAATGTATTGAGTCACGTGGCAGAGCATAGATAAGAAATATGGGTTAAAGTTTAAGCACTGGTAACAAGCCTGAGCTATTGGCCGAGCATTTATAACTGCTAAGTTTCTGAGTGGTTATTTGGGAGCAGCTGCTAGGACAATAAAGTTAAGCCTACAAACAAGAGGTTTCTTTTTCTGTGTTGCCACTGTATCAAGTTTAACTGCCTTAGTACCTCTCCACAAATATGATAGGAATAAAGGGTAGATTATAAACTCCTGGAGGATATTAGGTCTCCTTAGGGCCACTGCATCTTTTTGCAAGCAGCACAGGACAGTTTCAGTCAGTTCTACTACAGTGCTGGTTTTGAAATGCAAATTTGTTAAAAACAGCTGACACAGTAGGAAACTGAGCAGTGAATTTCATGCTTCTAAGCGATTCTATAATTTTAGAAACTAGATAAACACGGAAAACTTCACACATATGATCCTGGCTAAGCAGGAAAACTCAGTATGTACTCTTCTCCAAATATGTCAGTTAGAATTTCCAATCCAATGTCTCAAGGGTTTTTTCTCAATAAAGTACTGCATTTATTGTAGTATTTGCATACTTTCTAACCATATAATGCCTAAAACAGTTGTCGCGTTTTTTGGGTTTTTTTTTTTTGTATGTGTGTGTGTATGCATGTGGAGGTCAGAGGTTGATTTCCTCAATTGCTTTCCATTTATTTATGAAGGCAGGGTCTCTTGCTAAGACTAGAGCGACTCTAGGCTAGCTAGGCTATTCAAGTGACCTCCTGCCTGTGCCAACTGCTGGGATTACAGGTAGGCCACCACTCGCACTTGGCTGTTATGTAGGGGCTAAGGAACCCAATTCTAGTCTTCATACTTGGATGGCAAGTACTTTATCCCATGAGCTGTCTACCTGGTCTCCATTGCTACCGTTTTCAAGTGTGTCACTGATATTTTGGGGTGCTACCTCCTTACTTCCATTTTTCTAGTAAGACCACTGGTTTTTCACTATGATTTTTGCATAGTGTGGTCATTTTAAGGATGCCTCTTTTCAGCAGAAAGAACTGCACTCAGTATCTTCTGGTCAGTGGTGAACAACACTTTTTCTTCTCCATGGATAATAACTAACTCCTAAAACTACAGTAACAAGTGTACTTGTCATCCTAGGCTCTGGGGCTAGCAGATCTGCCCAGTTGAAAGGAATAAATGCTCATTCAAGCCGAATGACTGCTAGACAATGTGAAGCTGTGAACACAATGTGGCTACTGAGACGTAATGCTTGGTCTATGCTTCCACTTTAGCGAGAAGAGAGAGACAAATAGTTATTACAACAGTGGGGGGTGAATGCCATTCTATAGAATTACACAAGTTCTCTCCAACTACAAAGACCTCCCAGAGAAAACGTTTCCTTTCCAGATATTTCAAAGGCTTTCCTTTCTTGCCCCCTTTCCTGTCATGTTGCTGAACATGCTAAGTCTGTGAGCACTGAGGCAGGTGCAGTACAGAGAAGAGTTAATATGGCACAGGTGGGAAGGATAAGGGCCCTGAGGGATGCAGGTAGAATAGACTCATAAAAGGCCCCAAGAGGCACTGGTCAAGATAAAGAGAGGCTGCCAGCACACAGTGCTCAGAGTAACTTCCTAGTCAAGTCTTCAGCTGTGGTTTTGTCTTCACTCAACACTGAAGTTTCTGCTGGGGGTGGACGCTCGTGGGGACTCCATCTACTCACCCTGCCTCCTCCATTAGAGGTGTTTCTTCACATACTCTACCGTTTCCTCTTCCAGTTGCCTTACCTGGGAGGCATTCCAGGAATAAGTCTCTCGTGGAACCCCCTTCCGGATCCAGAAGAATGGAAGAATGCCAACCAGAAAAGTTTCTTTTTGCTGCCGTTGTCTCTCTCTCTTCATTGCTCCCTACTCCTAACTTAACTCTCCACCTGATGTTCAAGATTACAGCTTCAGCACCAAATCCAGAATAATGTAAGCATCCCTTGAAATTGCCAGATTTCCTTCTGTCATTCCAGGCTCCCAGCTTCACTCTTAATCCTATTTGTGCCCCATTACAGTTTCTTCCTGTCTTCCTATTCTGCCTCCCCCTAGCTTCCTAGTGTATTGGTTCCCCAAATATTAATTCAAGGAAACAGTTAAGAACACTGTGTCTACCTCTGTTACAGAATCAAAATCATTAAGGTTCAAAGTCCCTCCCAAAAATATAATTAAGACAAGATAACTGGTCACTCCACACCAGTCTTCTCCCCAAATACAGAGACCAAGACTGAATATCCTTGGACTCTGAGGGAGAAGGCAGTCATCTCGGCTCTGTCTCCTCAGATGACCTCACACTGGAGGACTCGGCCTGTACCAGCCACTGTATCAGTTAACCACTTCCTTAAGCCTTCCTTTTCTGCCCCTGCCTCTGCTCTCCCTACAACACTCACGGATTACTAGGAGCAAAGGATTCTCCCTCCCTAGCTAGTATCATGACCATAATTATCCATCCAACCCATGCCAAGGAAAGATTATGCTCCTGTAATATTTCAGGCCCTTTGCCAGTCCATGGATGGGTTTGTGTCACTGTGACATCTCTAGAATGTCTCCTCCTGCCCTCCCCTATCAGGAATAATACTCATGAGACCCAAACTTTATCCTTACAGGATGACACACAGTCTAACTTCACAGTCCAACTCCACCTTCCAATGCCCAGTTTTCTTCATATTGACTGGCATCCCAGGGTTGGGAGACAGACAGACCTGGCTGACACTGGTGTTCGGGCCCATGTATCTGCTGGCCTTGCTGGGCAATGCAACACTTCTGACAGTGATCCGGATAGATTCTACACTGCACCAGCCCATGTTTCTACTCCTGGCTACATTGGCAGCTACCGACTTGGGCTTAGCCACATCCATAGCCCCAGGGTTGTTGGCTGTCCTGTGGTTTGGGCCCCGATCTGTGCAATACGCTGTCTGCCTCATTCAGATGTTCTTTGTACATGCGCTGACTGCTGTGGAATCTGGTGTGCTTTTGGCCATGGCCTGTGATCGTGCTGTGGCAGTGGGGCGTCCACTACACTACCCTATCTTGGTTACTAAAGCCCGGGTTGGCTATGCAGTCTCAGCACTGACACTGAAAGCTGTGGCTATTGTGGTACCTTTCCCCCTGCTGGTGGCACGATTCGAGCACTTCCGTGCCAGGACCATACACCATGCCTACTGTGCACACATGGCAGTCGTAGAGCTAGTGGTGGGTAACACACGGGTCAACAACTTATATGGGCTGGCACTTTCATTGGCTGTCTCTGGTGTAGATATTCTGGGCATTGCTGGATCATATGGGCTCATTGCCCATGCTGTGCTTCGGCTGCCTACCTGGGAGGCCCGAGCAAAGGCCTTTGGTACATGTAGTTCTCACATCTGTGTCATCCTGGCCTTCTATGTGCCTGGTCTCTTCTCGTACCTCACACACCGCTTTGGTCGTCACACTGTCCCAAAGTCAGTGCATATCCTTTTATCCAACATCTATTTGCTGCTGCCACCTGCCCTCAACCCCCTCATCTATGGGGTCCGCACCAAGCAGATTAGGGACCGATTCTTAGAAATGTTTAAATTCAGAAAAAAACAGTTTTAATGGACAGTGGGTCCTTGGGGGTAAGGAAACTCCCTTAAAGCAAAGCATGGTGTCTGAGAGTGTAGGTTGTCATTGTCCTATATGTGCATAGGATATGATGACCCAAAAGGTATTTGCTGTGAAGCCCTTGGAGTGTATACCATTGGTACCTGGAGACTTTGGCCTAATCAGTCATGTCTTGCTTGAATGGAGGCAAAGGCAGGTGCTGTACATTATTGTGCAGGGAAAATAAGATGAAGGAACTAGTTGAGACCCAAAGATCTAGTTTGAGAATCTCCCTTTCCTGTCCCCACCCCATCATTTCAAGACAAGTCTCACTATGCTTCCTAAATGTGTTGGCGCTTGTCTGGACTTAACAACCCAACCCTCTCTGTACCTGAAGTCAGAGTCCACTTTCAGATTGTTCTCAAGGAATTATACATTTTAAGAATCTGGAAAATGTACCCTATAGTGCCAATTCAGCCAGAATATGAGACTTAAAACACTCCCAAATCAGAGAATTCTCTTGGTCTTGTGTGTAATTACAACTTCCTCTTCCTTCAGTTCCAACAAAGAACCCCAACTTCTTTCTCTGGGGTTGGGATTTTGAGAGTCAAGTATCCAACTAAAAAATAAAGCCTGTATTTAAATGATCAAATCATTATAATAACCTGTCAACCTGTCCTTTTGTGTACCCCCAGCCAAGAATGTAAAATCCCCACCAGAACCCCTATATGTCCCGCTCACTGTCACAACAGCATGTGATACTGTATCACATGGTGCAACATGATGAAATGGGAGTATTTCACGCTGCTGCCACTTCCCAAACAGAGATACTAAACAGGAAGTGGCATGGTGTTGCCCAATGGGGGAATTAATTTTCAGTTAAGGATGGACAATAGAAGGAATAAAATATAATAGGCAGGGAGCCACAGCTGTAAGGACAGAGAAAACTGAAGCCATCAAGTCGTGGTGTCAGTCACAGAGACCTGAAGCAACAAAACCCAGCACAGCAGCTCAGAGAGCTGGACCAAGCACCACGGGACAACAGACGGACGAGGTAGCTCCCGTGTAGGACATTTGTCATTTCTAAGACTAAATGGGGTCTCATTAGACCTCAATAAACAAGGAAGAGGTACCTCAAAATGTCTGCATGGTTTCAAGTAAGATCACATTGAATCTGAATGGCTGAAGAGAGAGAGCATCTAGTCCAGTGTCTCTCAACCTTCTAATGCTGCAACCCTTTAAGACAATTCTTCATGCGGTGGTGACTAGCAACCATAAAATTATTTTTGTTGCTACTTCATAACTTTAATTTTGCTACTGTTATGAATCATAATGTAAATATCTTTGGAGATAGTGGCTTGTCAAGGGGGTCACAACCCACAGGTCGAGAACCACTGGTCTAGTCAATCATGTGTAAGTTTAGTTATTCCCAAAACTTATCTTTTCATGACCTGTAAGTTTAAAAGGCCTCCAAAAAATGATCTTGTAGAAAACTAATGAAATAGTAGTCCTAGAGCTGGAGGAGATGGCTCAGTGGGAAAACTTCTTGTCTGAAAAAGCATGACAACCTCCATTCAGATTCCCAGCACCCACATAAAAGCCAGCAAATCTGTACCCCAGTATGAGGAGAACAGAGAAGAGACAGGCAGATCCCCGAAACACTCTGGGCATTCAGCAAACTCTGGATTCAGAGAGAGACTGTCCCAAAAGACAAGGTGAAGAATGACAGAGGAATACACCCAACTTCAACTCTGGTTCCTCTATACACGTGTGCATACAAAGGCATACTGAACCTGATGGATCACAAGCTAAGATATCCATCTTTCTCTTAAGAAATTTCCCTTTGATAAATCTATTCTGAGAAAATAACTGAGATGTGAACAAACATATGGCAGTAGGATATTTATTACATTATAAAGAAATATAAAGGAATTCTGTGTGATAATCCCATGTCACACATACATACACACACACCGTTTTCCCTCTGATACATGGGAAGGGATATCATGTGCAAATAATGTTCATGAGCAATGAGTCCATCACCACCCCACCATGGGAAGAACAATGAGTCCATCACCATCCCACCGTGAGAGACTGTTCTAAGGCACCTTCAGCTCCTAGCTATGCAGAGTTCTTGCAAGGTCGCTTGTTCCACGGCTGTGTGCTGAGAATGTTTTTCCTTCGTGCCAAAAATCTAACACATTTGTGTTTTGTTGACACTGCATACACATACCTACCATGTGGTATGTTCAGAAAGCTTTACCAGCACATTCTCATTCTTCATAATAACCTGAGAATTAACTGTATGCCACAATCCATCACCTATACTTTCAAAATAAATAATCTCTGTAAAAACATTTTTTTCTACAGCTTTGGCCCAAACCCTAGCCCCAACCACTGTGATCTTACTTATAATTTATTTCACTTAGTGTAAATATTAATATAATTAACTGGAAAAAATGTTGATATGCCTGACTACGGGGCTTAAAACTGAAAAATTCTTAGCTTTAGTATATATTTATCCCAAAAAGTTTAAAATAAAGCATCAAGAGTTCATATAATTATTCCTGCAGCCTGAAATAAGAGATTATTAAAGATTTTTTATCACCTTAAAAATCTTTACAGTCAATGCTATTCTATGCTGCCATGAGATTAATGCAGATGAACTCATATTCTCTGCATAAATCATCCTATTTATTTACTCCTAGTCTTCATCCAGATCACTCTCTGATATCCTCAAGGATACCAGACTGAAACCACACGGGAAGCAAATCCCAGCAAGACAAGGCCCAACAGCCCACCCCTTGGGCTCACCAACTCGCCCAGGACTCAACTACCATCTGGTTTCCTTCAGTATTCTTCAGTCTTAGACACTGAACAAAAAAGAAAGACAGACTTACTCAGTGTTAAGGTAGAATATCACAGAATTTAGAAGCCTGAGATTCACAGGAATCAGAAAGTGAGAAAAAAGCAAAAGGTGTAGGCTTCCAGCTGAGTAGTTTAACAGAATCCAATCTGCCCTCTGAACCCATGAACAAACATTCTAAAGTCTTCTGCTTCCTATCTGACCAACAAGCCACCATCCTTGCACTGATCTCATCCCTCTCTTCTCATTCTGGACTCCCTTTGTCATCTACACGTGCATTATTCTTTGCCTCTCGGTCAGCTCTTCTTCCATACTGCACAGGTGCAGAGGTTCTGTTCCTTCTACTGGTCTCTATCTGCCTTTTATTCCACATCAGTTTTCCTTAACAGAATTTGTTTCACACTATACTACACTATATATCCTTTCCTTGTCAACCAAAATGAAAGGATGTGCTAAACCAGGTGCAATGGTATACACCTGCAATAGCAGCAATTAACACAGAAGAGAGAAGTACAAGTAGGAGGCCAGCTTCAGTGACACAGTGACATGCTGGCTCAGGGGATGGAGAGAACAGCTCACAGAGTAAAAGCACTAGCTGCTCTTCCAGAGGACAAGGATTCAATTCCCAGCACCTATACTCACAACTGTCTCTAATTCCAGTCCAAGGAATCCAATGTCCTCCTCTGGACCCCACTGGTACCAGGCATACACATGATACACAGATACACATGTAGACAAAACATTAAAAATTAGAGTCCTAATGTCAACAATGGTATTGTATGAGGGGGTTGTTAAATAGGCACAAAAAAGAAAAACTTGGTTTTACTACTCTTAAGAAACCCAAGGTTTCTCACTCGTGTGGCTCCTCTAGTATCTTACCCACTTCCTTCTCACTAAACCACATGTATTTCTTTCATCACACACTGAAGTAAGCCATACAACAGCACCAAAAGAAGCTTCTATTCAATAGTAAGAGCTGAAACCCAAGATCTGTTATTAACTATTCACTGTATTGTTGGCTAATTAACTTTTTCTGAACCCTTGCTTCACTATAAAAAGAAATAGTAATACCTACTCCAGAAAAGAAGATGGACACAGTGGTACACATCTGTAATCCCAGCATTCAAGACTCTGAGGGAGGAGGACTGCTGAGTGCTGGCCAGCTTGCAGCCACATAATGAGCTCAGAGCTATTCTGGATTACACAGTGAGGCCGTCTCAAAACAAACAAACAAACAAAAAAAAAACAAAACACCAAGAGGTTCCTAAAAGAATCCTCTAAGATAACACATTCCGTACCTGACACAGGCCCTAGCACAGAAGAGTTCAAAAAAAAAAAATACTTGCCATTAATTTCTTTTCTGAAAACAGGACTCAGTCTACTGTCACTCCTTTGCTAAAAGACCTGGCACCTGTACATTTGTTTTTTTTTCTGAGGAGACATGCTTGCTACCCTGGAGTCAACTGTGCTCCTTTTGGAAAGTTTTCTAGACAACCCTCTCCCATCACTGCAGTAACTTTCCCCATGGTATGACACCTCTCACTTTAGCTGGCTCAAATGATAGCCAGCTTTGCAAGACAGCAATTTCCTCTAGATCTGGTTGCAACTGGACACCCCTAGACAGGAGACCACCAGGGGGCCTCAGAAAGGGGACTATGGGACAGACAAGGGATGGAGTGGGAAGATGAATACTAGCAAGTTCTAACATGATTTCTTTCGAAGACTTATTCTTCTCCAGCAAAATACTAGGTGAGATCTCTAGAACAAAGACTGAAAGAAGATGATAAGTAATAACTAGAGTGTAAGAGGAAACTACTATATACACTACATACAAATCGACCTAGGACGTGAATGGAGCATAAAGAAAATCTTCCATGTTTACCTGGGTAATTCTGGCTTCCTGAAAATTCTTGCCAGTTACTAAGGGAACAAAATCTCATTTGAATCTTACTCTCCCCGTCGCCACTGCTCAGCCTCACACCCTCCTACACACACCTGCTTTCTGCTGCTTTTATAACAGACTCATTAATAGCTGGTTTCAACTTAGGAGCTTTTAGAAGTCAGGGTTCCCAGATAAATTAAATCAGAATCTCCGAGAATAGGAGAAAGTATAAGCAATTTTGAAATCTCCCAGGTTAAGAATCACTGGAGTCTTTACTGTTGTTGCTATTGTTGTTTATGTTTGTTTTCAGTGTAAGTCTTGATCTATACTTCCATATCTTTCAGGACCCCAGTGCAAGTTTAAATTGACAATTATTCTAGTAAAGTAGTTAAAGAGAAGTTGTCCTACCCTGTTTCCATAAAGAACTACAGATCAGGAGCCTGAGACAGAAAGAGTGTGCTGCATTTTACTTCCCCAAAGCAAGAGAATGACCACTCTGGGCTGAGGCGGAAGACCATGAGACCATGAAACAAAACTGTGGAAGATTTAAAAAAAAAAAAAAAAAAAAAGGTAGTAAAAGAGGAGAGAAGAAAGAAGAGAGAATCTTTGTGTTATTCAAAGGGCAAGGCAGGCACAGAAGGAAAAAATAAAATGGTAAAGGGCAATAGAGAGGAAGAAAATGGAAAAGGAAATAAAAAAAATTGTAATTATGACCTGCAAGCTGCAAGGAAGCAGTAGAGTTACTGTCCTCTCTGTATCCAAGGCTCCATTGCCTAGCAGGACCTCTATGACCTCATGCTGAAGTAGATCACAGCCCAAGGTGGGGGACAGGGAGGCTTACCTCCCTGGGCAGCTTGGGGGTTCTTGCAGCAGCCACTACCTTGCCCAACCCCTCCCATTCCCTACCATGTTGGTCAGTAACCCTCACCTGCTAACACTGGATGAAGCAGATGCCACTTGGACCCTCATCAAGGATAAGGTAGGTAAAATAAGGAGGCCAAGGAGGAAGTGGCTAAGTGTGACCAGACTGATTCTTAGGTGCTCTCTGTGTAGAAAGAGGTGGGACATCTAAGACAATAGTAGCAGCAGTAACTGACATATAAAAGCCACAAAATAAACACCTGAGTGAATGAATGAACTGAGGATGAACTAATTTAAGACAAACATCAAAATCCTTGAGAGGAAAAAGAAAAAAATGTGTATTTCCAAGCTTAAACCACAATCTTAGGGAAGCAGCCATCAGACTTGAGGCAGCCTTAATGGCACTTAACAACCATTGCTTGGAAATATGCTCACACAGAGGCAAGGGAAGCAGAAATAAGAGAGCAAAGGATTTTCCCAAGATTAAGAGTAACTGGTTTCAACAGCGCTAACCTGTATCTACCCTAGACCTGCTGAAATTACAGTGAACCTAAATGAGGTCTTCCTCCATAGGAAAGAAAAAAGAAAACCTTTCTTATATTATCTCAGTGAATAACTCAGGGCAGAGATACACAGGATAAGTGGGATGACTTCAAGCAGAACGAGGTACCTCTGAATGCCCTTATTTCCTTCTTTCAATATACAGGCCAGCACTTCAAAAACAACTTTATGGTACAAAGTAAGAGCACGGCAGCTTCAGGGGCCATTGGATGAACTCAATGTGGGATCTGGTGGATAAAAAGTAGATCACTTGCTCTCTAGCATAACTGAGAGCCAGAAGGTTCAATCAATGAAACTTTGAATGGATCGCTATCTTAATAGCTAAGAGTAACTACTAAAGAGGATCTTACAGTGTTCCCAGGTACTCCCAATAACTGCTCACCAGTTACACATACTCCAAACAAAAACAAGAAATAAAGAAGGATAAACCTAATGAACTAGAAACCCTAAAAAGATACTGAAATGAGACAAAGATTAGGACTCACACACAGAGAAGTAACTATCCCTCGCAGGTAGGATAGAAAACACGAAAGAGGTAACTGACCCCACAAAGAACAGGCATCACAAGCCTACATCTGTGTACCCTTTCTTACTAATATTATCCATGTAACCCAGCACCTAAGCTTGATCTTTGAAGATTCCTTTTTCCCACATTCATGATGAGACTAAGTTCTACCAATTCTGTGACTTCAACTTCCCATTATTTTAGTTCAGGAAATAAAATCATGTTTTGCTTGCATTATTTCAATAGTCTTTTTATTTCTCTTTCCCGCTTTATGCCTATTAAAAAATTAGTTCTCTTCTTCCTGGTCCCATCTTCCACCCCGAGCCTACAAATGGCTTTCCATTGGCCTCAGGATAAAACAATCACTTATAAAAATCACATACACACATAGCTTTCCATAAACTAACTCCTGTGTGCCTTCCCTCTTCTTACCTTAAATGCAAGCAGTATGAAATTATGTGTTCCTAAATGTGCATGATTTGATGGTTCAGGGATTTTCCCTGGCTGTCCTTTCTACTAGGAATGACTACCACCCAACGTGCTAATCCCTCCAAAGCTCAAGTACTGCCACTACCAAACTTCTTTGACCATCTTTCTATCAAAGACAAAGGCTGTTAAATCACTTGTCTATGTCTCATCCTGCTATTATTTTACTTAGCTAACTACTGTTCACATTTTTGTCTCCTCCATTAGCCCAAGCTACTTTAGGATAAGGACGAAGTCTCATTCTTTCATGTATCCAAGTATCTACCATAATCTGTCACAAAATAAGACACTCAAGGTTTTGCTACAGGAGGGAACTAGGTGATAAGAAGTGTGGGTGTATGTATACCATAGAAATGTACTTAAAGAATGAACAGTGGTGGGAAGGTCAATTTAGACAACACGAGTTAACCTCTAACCTTAACTCAGACCCTGACTTATAAACTGGCCACCTGCAGGTCATCGAGGAGCGTTTTGGGTCCAATGTAGTGGCAGTACCTTTCCTGTCGGATGCAGCCTGCTATGATCTACTGGGCGTGCTAGTGAAACAGTCCCGTCCAGCCCACACCCGCCTAATTTTGCCAGGCCGGCAGGGTCGAAGGGCACTGAAATCAGTAGGGCTGCTACCAAATCTTCTAGAACACGTAGGGTCTGATGGTGTCTTTGCCCACTGCACTCGGGAATACTCACCAAATGGCCAAGCCGAGATAGCCTATGAAGAAATGAGAATGTTGGATGGGCAGCCCTGCCGGATCCGCCTACATATGGGAGGCCTGCGCAAGAAAGTTGCTTTCCTGCTGCTACCACCAGGGCAGGTGAGCCTACAGCAGAATCTTCCTTGGCTCCGAAGCACCCACAGCATCTATGTCATCTACCAGGTCTTCTTCTGCACCTGGCTGCAGCTAGGGCTGTTACCTACAGCCCGTGAGCCCCAGCTGCTCCAGCTACAGCGGTCATTACCTATTGCTTTCTCCTGCCTCAAGTTTTCACTGCAGCCCAAGGGTGTGCTGGGACCACAGAAGTCTCTGACCAAAGACCCGTTGCCCCAAGGAGCCATCTGGATTAGACCTAGCCTTACCATCTTATCAACTCTGGCCCCCACATCAGTACCTGCTGATACCCTTGAAGTCGCTGATGTATCTCCACCTGTCCCAGCCCCACCTACACCACCTCCCCAAGAAGGGCCAGAAAGCAGACCCACCAGATTCTCCTATAAGGGTCGAAACCCCTTCCGGAGGTGCCCCTATATGCTTTCAGGTACTGCTAGAGTAAATGAAGATGATGGATGGGAAAGACCATTGAAGGGAGAGGGTACAGGGAGTATAGCCCAGGAATGGGTTCAGCAGCCCAGAGTATGTACAGGGCCCTTATGAAGGGACAGACTTGAGGGAGCCCAGGGAGGGTGAGATGGAAGCATGACCCTGGTAAGGGTATGTGGCGGGGGGGGAGGGGAAGGTGTGTAACAGAATCAGAGGGAGGGACTAGGGTGGAAGATCAGGGCGGGCATGAGTCAAGCTGTGACTATCCCCAACCCTAGCAGAGAACTGGCTCTTCAGCCCCCGCAACCCCCCACCAGGAGCCCAGGGTGGGGGCCCCGGGGACCCCGACCGGCACTCCATGTCCCTGCCCCTGCTGCAGGGTCTGTCCTCGGAGTTCGACAGCGACGAATGAAGCTGAAGCAAGAGAAGCAGGGGGCAAGGCCCCTAAGATCTGACATAGGGATACTGGTCCCCAATAAACATCAGCTGCTGCACCCTCAAACCACCCTGGGCCTGTGTGCTTCTTCCTTCTGGGATCCAGAAAAATGAGTCTCCATTTTTCTCTAAGTATTAAGTCCTCTCACTTCTAAGAGTAAAGGGGCTATCTTGAAACCCAACCATCAGTGTTATCACCAGAAAGGCCCCCTGACGATTCATATCCCACCTGCATACAACCTTCACAGGGCCACAGCCCCAGAGATAAAGGGTGCCAAAGAAGAATGAGCACAAAATAGAGATTTCCCTTTTATACATATTGCAACAAGTTCTCATAAAACATTCATCTGAAATAAATTAAAAAGTCCATTTGTCACTGCCTCCAAACATAAAAAGGAGCCCGTGTCCTGGAATTCAGCCCAAGCCACAGAAGGCCCTGATTGTCCATGGAAGAAAATTAAGGATTGAGGGGCCCAAAGCCTGAGATGGGAGGAACAGATACCTCCTCTGAAGTATCCAACAAGAAAGGCGAGGTGACGGCATGGGCCTGGGAGATGGCAGCCAACTCCTTGAGAAACTCAGGGAAAATGACTGCACAGTAGACAGCATTCTTGACTCGCAGAGCCTCACCTTGTCGTTCAGAAGCCCCAGTCCGGGGGAGCAGAACTGGAGTTGAAGTGCCTGGAGAACCCCCACCTAGTCCAAATCCTGTTCCTTCTCGCCCAGGTTGAAGAACCTGTGCCGCCTGCCGGGCTCTGGTGGGACTATGTGCATGCCGCAGGAGTAACTCCCCCAAGGATGGCCTCCGGCTCCTCACTGAGAAGAAACAGGAGTATCAAGAAGGTGCTGGGATCAGGGAACCTGCCCTAGTCTGGGGAACAGATTCCCTAACCCCTTTAGGTTCTTGAACTTCTCCCTTGGGTTCTGGAAGAATGGAAGGACAAGATGGACAAAAACTGAATTGAAGTTCCTTTTTTGTCTCATCTCTAAAAATGACTAAAGATTTGAGACAAGTGTTTTTCGTCATTCTCATACCAAAATCCTGCTTGCTCAGCATTTCCCCTCTATCCAGTCTCCTCAGCAGCCAGTATTTCAACTACTTTATTCCCAGCTACAACTCCTTCCTTCTCCACGCCCCCTTGTCCTAAAGAATTTATTCTAACCACTGTTAGATGGCTCCCACACATAATATGCCCCAACTCTGTGTTTCCTATCACTCTCTAGACCAGTGGTTCTCAACCTTCTTAATGCTGTGACCCTTTAATACAGATCCTCATGTTGTGCTAACCCCCAGCCATAAAACTACTTCGTTACCATTTCATAACTATAATCTTGCTACTGTTGTGAATTGTAATATAAACACCTGATATGTAGGCTATCTGATATGTAATTCCCCAAGGGGTCACGATCTACAGGTTGAGAACCATTACAACATCCAGTCAACTACTTCTATTTTGCTCTGACTATCTAAAGCTGACCTACACCATCTGCTCCTTCAATACCCACATGAACAACTGCAGTTCAGGGATGGCTTCATTTCTTAACATACACTGCCTGTCTAGGATCAGTGTCCTTACACTACTACTTCATCACTCACCAGTCCCTGCCCTAAACCACCAAGACCTCCCTCCCGCTGGGTATGCCTAGACAACTTCACATTTGTTTGACTCAACTGTCTAACTTTCTGGATTCCATCACTTAAGTAGCCTAGACTCTAGCCCCTTGATCATGGAAAACATCTCTATTCGCCACCTCTAACAGTGTTTACAGAGACACCACACAGACTTATTAACCTTGCATTCAGAGCCTTCACAACCAGGGTCTCACTCAGCAACCTACTTCATTGGATCTAATAGGCATTTTATATCTATCTAGCTTCCTTTGGCTACAATTTGTCATTCCTACTTTTTTATCCTTTCTGCCTTAGTTATCTCCACCTGGGAGAACACTGAAAATACTTCTGTGATTTTCCCTACGCTGACTTCATGTTCTTCTACCATTAACTCAACATCAATAATTTCTTCCCAAGGCTTCTATCTCATGCACTAAACTATGAACTAAAGAACTTAAGAATGTCACATTTAATGCTTCCATAGATCCTCAACTACTACCAAATTCTGTCATATTTAATGCTTCTTTGTCTCCTTAACCACTGATAATTCTGTAAAAACCTCCTTCCCAAGTAGTAAAAGACAAGATCTCCTGAGTACACTGGGAGCACGAGGACCAAGAGAGAGGTTCGGAGGGGAGGGGAGAGGCAGGGAGGGGAACAGAGAAAAATGTATAGCTCAATAAAAAAAATAAATATAAATTAAAAAAAACAAAACCAACCGCCTTCCCATTGCTGCTTTTCTTTCCCACTACTCAAATTCAAACCTCCCTGGTCCTGATTGTTCTTCCTAAATCCCTTCTCTTAACTCCAATTCATCTACAATCACTCCTAACAGTAAGATTTTAAAAACCTCTCCTAGTTTCTTAGAAAGAAAAATCACTTCTGCCCAGCATAGCTTCCACTCGAAAAACCTCTTACTCTGGCCAAACCTTTCTAGCCACATCGCCAATTGCTCCACAGCCTTGTAAACCCCCCTACTCTCATCATTCAAAGGCAAATGCCACATCAAGTTCTCACAATATCTCAACCCAAGGACTTCTTTCTCTTTCCTTGTTCCTATACCATTATGCAGGTTTTTGTAGCTACTGACAATTAGGCTCTTAATATAATGACTCTATCCTCTGACTCAAAACCTGAAAAACAAAGACTCAAACTCTTCAGTTTCTGGATCTTAACTAACTTGGGCTAATGAGATGTCTAAGGAGAATAAGAAAGGATCGTCAGTTACTCCTTACCTACAGACTCAGAGCGGCGGGGAGCAGGTCCTGCTGTAGGTCCTTCAGCCCAGTCCAGCTTGCCACGAGCAATGAGGTACTTCTTGGCTTTGGATAGTAGAGCAGGGAAGTCCTCCTGGGAGGCTGCAAAGCTCTCAATCTTATTCTTCACAGATCCCAGCACCTATGAGACACAATTTTAGAATGTTTCTAGTGGTTTCACATTGACACAAGCCTTCCTAGTCCCATTGCACCTGTTCCCAGGCCACCCAAGGTCACTCTAGCTGTGGGCCTGGCCCACCACTGAGCCTGGACGCACCCATGCATGCATGCATCGCACACCTGCAGCAGGGACTTGACACTGGGCTGGAAGACCATGTTGGTGTTGAGCAGGAAAGAGCGGAGCAGGGGCTGGGGGTGACAGGCCAGCTGGGCCACCAGCCCCGTCAGCAGGAAGTTGACATAGACGGAGTTCTGCAGCATGTTCTCGAGTTTGGCAAAGAGCACAGCCATGAAGGGGCCTGGGAAGGGGGCGGGCACAAGGATACAAGGCCTGAACACAATGCACATCGCAAGCATTCCTCCCCTAAACAAGACCCCAACTAGATGAGAATTGTTAAGGATCTGAGTGTGTTAAATGACCTGTGACCACTTTCTCTGGACAATTAAGGTATCCAGATGCTAGCATTATAGATATTATGACTGAAGAGTCAGATCTTAGGCTCTAGAGTGTAGACACATCTCAGACTTCAGATGTGCTCTGTGACTTGATAAGTTGAAAGCTTGCCAACATTTAGTTTCCTATTTATAGTAAAATAAATATACCTACCTCATAAGATAATTAAGAGGACCAATGAGATATTAATGTCAAATATCAAGTACAAGAGCTGGCAAATTTTTTCATTTGATTATAATCATATCCTACACTGTATTTCTCAGCTTTTAAGAAGCTTCATTCAAGAACACAACAGAAGAATACACAGAGAACCAAGTCACAAAACAAGTTCCATGTAACAGAGTAACAAAACAGTGGTCAGAAAGAAAGCGAAAAAAGATATAACAACAACAAAGAAAGAGACCATGAATTTCAAAGCAAGTAGAAGTCTTTAGAGGTACAGAAACAGTATCAGTTCTGTCTTTCAGGAGCAGGAAAATCAAGGAGGTAGAATAGGCTCTACAGGAATAGAATAGCTTAGTTTGGAGGCACAGGAAACTGATTCAGGGTGAGAAGGAATTAGCATTTCATCCTAGGAGAAATGCCTAAAGACATAACATGACACTGGACCACTGAAGCCATCACAGTATTTCCTATAAAAGATTTTTATAGAAAATAGAATATTATTTAAACTATGATAGAAGAATGATGTACAAGTGGTGAATCCTGAAACAGATTTTATACCACCATCTACTTGAGGTATCCATAGGACTAGCCTTAGCCCAGAAGTAATACTAGCTTAAGGGTCCACACAAAATCCCTAGCTTTATCCTTCTCTTCATTCCCTGGGAGTATCTTCTAAGGATTAATGCAAAGAGTACAAATGACTTTACAAAGAAAAGGGAAAGAAGCATCAATTAATACTACAAGACTCTGAGAAAAACTACACCACCACCTAGAGGTACTGAGCAGAAAAGGAGTGGAGCAGAAGCTAAATGAATAGAAAGATAGTTTTCTATAGTATGCTAAAGAAGGAATATGACTCCAGAGAGAAGCAATCCCAGATTTATCAAGATATGCAACATACAAACTTGACTCTTGACAACCTGGATAGGTGGTGACTTACTGAACTTCAATCTTCCATGACCCACTAATAAAAGTCCTAGTGAAAAGCTACCATTTGTTGTGTTTTCACAATGTGCTAATATTATATTGAATGATTTTTCATGTACCGATTGTAGGCAGAATGCTAACTTAAGGGGTGCTTAATCTAAACTCTGTAGTCTTAACCCTAGCCACTATACTGCTTCCCAGAGATTTTTTTGTTTTGTTTTGTTTTCCCATGCTAAAATATAGATTACAGCTTGATAAAGACTTCTCTTGCTCATAAACAAAACAAAGAAGAACCAGTCTAAAATCTCAGGTTAGATCTAGCTCCAGGGGATCAACCCAGGTACACTTAGAACTATGCTTTGTCATTTGCCCTCAAAGAATATCACCCACCCACCCCCAATCCTTCCTAATCATACGTCCTTAAAATAACTGTATTGGACAGTCATGGCAACCAAGAAGGTACAAGACAATGGATAGAAAAAATGAAAACAGGCTCTTTTTTGAAGAGGCAGGGAGGAAGGTGCCGAACAGAAGGGAAAGCACCAAAAGAGCTGACTCCAGGGCCATCAAAGACCTAGCAGAAGACTCAAAACCCAAATACACAGACTGGTGGGAATGGCACAAAAGAGAGGTGCACATGTGTCTTTCGCACAGAACAGTACAAACATCATTCATGTGGTTCAGATATATTATTAACCAAGCACAGAGCATCCTATTTACAAAACCCAGGAAATGGCCAGACTAAAGGAAAAGGAGGAGCATGCATATAAGGACAAACAAGGCTCAGACTTAAGTCAATATACAAACTAGCACAAGCATGGAAACACATAACAAGAAACATGAGGACACGGTCAGTATGACATGGTTGTATGCAGAAGGGACTCAAGCAAAATGGATCAGGGCTAGGCAAACACACAGAAATGGCACAGCCAAAAAGTCTTAGAACTCTGCACAAACATGTTGGGAACATGCAAGTGTACACAGAAGAGGTTTAAGTTAAACAGCTTACCAGTGAAGGGCTGGCTGGGCAGCTGGTGGAGAGTTCGCAGAGGGCTGCTGAGGAAGGGGCCAGGGGGCTCAGGAGGGCAGGTGAAGCTCTCGTAGGCCTCCTCCTCCTCAGGAGGTAGTGGAGGCTCTAGGGGAGGCTCTGAACCAGCTCCACCATTGCTCAATGCCACCTCCAGCTCCCGGAGCTCTTGCCCAAAGCTCTCTAATCCTGCCATACCCTCAGAGGTACCCTCTAATAATTCCTTAACTCCTTCCTGTGGCACCAGTCGTGGCACCAGACGAACCTTCTTGGCTCCTTCTGGCCATGGCCCTGGTACCCCATTGAGCTGGGGTGGGAGTAGGTGGCCAGGGGTATCCCCTACACCCACAGCTAGCCCCCGACTCCCTAGGTTTTCCTCCTCCCCTTCCCCCACATTGTCCCTGTCCTCCTCAGGCAGTAGGCAGCGTTTCTTAGTCCGGGAGCCAAGAGGGTTAGGCTCAGGAGGGGGCCGCTCGCCATCATAAGGGGCAGACCAGGTTCGGCAGGCTCGGACACAGCGGTCTACACCATGGCGAGCCTCACGAAGATACTCCAGATAATTGTCTTCTAGCTCACCAGGCTCCTCTGCAGGGCTAGGCCGTCGGCCAGGGCTGGAATTTGGGGATGCATTAAGCCCTGGGGAACGTGGAGCTGGACCTGGGGACTCAGAGCCACCTAGGCTCTGCTGCCGAAGAAACAGAGCCAGACGGGATGGTGTGGAGGGCCGAGGCACTGTTACCACTGAAGAAGAATCAACACTTGGGCTTCCAGGACCTTTACAGGGAAAAAAAAAAAAGCAAAATCAAGGAGATACATGAAGAGGAGAGAACGAGAGATCTAGAGGCTAAAGGAGAAGACAGTGTAGCAGAAATAGAAATATTTTGATAGCTAATTGTCCAGTCCCCAGACTAATTCACCCTAATTGATCACCCCTCACTACCTCCATCAATGAAAAAAAAAATGTTAACAGAGCCAGGCAGTGGTGGATCACGCCTTTTTATCCCAGCACTTCTGGGAGGCAGAGGTAGGTAGATAAGTTTGAGGCCTGACTGGTCTACAGATTGAGTTCTAAGACAACCAGAACTGTAACACAGAGAAACCCTGTCTCAAAAACACAATAAGCAAAAATCAAACAAAAGAACCCACCCAAACAGAACACATGATTGAAATAAAGGAGAAAGGCAGACTAGACCTTTCCAGAAGTTATTTATCTGGTAAGGTTAAAGCTCTTCTCTGCAAGACCACTCATCAATCTCCCCAGAAAAGGAATTCCTCTCATTGTCACCTTCCTCCCCTCACCATACCCCTGCTTTCTCTCTAGGCTCCCGCAGAACCCACGCCATACCCGTGATGTCCTCCCTTCTCCCTGCCTCTCTGCTAGGCCCACCTCGTGCCCATGAGGCATGCTCTGGACGAGGTGGGCTAGGGGCATGGTGCCGACAACAGCGAGGGATTAGGGAGAGAAACTTGTCAGCTGCTCGTCCATAAAGATCCAAGTCACGCACAGCTGGCTTCTGGCTCAGCATCACATGGTTACATGGGACAAGATACCTGGGAGACAGCAGAAAGAGAATATGGCGTCATCAGGAAAGACAGCACCTGAAAGCAGGCCAAGTGAACTACATTGCTAAACTAGGCTCCAGGAGAACCCTTATAAGCAATCCCAATACAGCCCCATCACCCCAACAAAACTAGGCCCTGAGGGTCAGCCATCCCTCAGCCCTGCCCCCACAGGTACCTGAGAACCAGCTGCAGCAGAACATCCTCACAGCTGAGGTTCAGAAGGGTCCTGAAGAGACTCAGAGAGACCATGCAGAGCTGAGGGGGAAGGGGAGGGAGGGAGTCACCATAAGAGCTGTCTATCCTCCAAACTATTCACCAATGGGAACTCTCATTCCCCCAACCCCAGGCCCAACCAATCACTCCACGAACAGCCTATGCACCAAGGTCTAGCACATACACAGTATGCTATGTATTAACCAGATAAACACATAATCTTTGTGAACAAGACTTTACTAGTGTCAGATCCACTAGATTTCTACAGACCCTATACATAACTGGACTATCTGTGAACATATTGATTCCATCAATGCTCCAAAGAGACTCTAAGGAAACAGACACTAAGAAACACTATACCAAAGCAAATGATTCACAGGAAACTACAGCAATATTACCGTCAAGTAAACACCTGTCAGAAGAGACTGTAGTCACATAGTAATTGACTGGCTGACAATAAGGAATCAGAGGGAACCTGGAAGAGGGAACCTGGAAGAGGAAAGTAGGTGGAGTCATCAGTTTAGAGTCTGAGTCACCTCTCCAACCCCAGTGTCTCTGAGGAGGTGGGATAAAGAGAAGCTCAGGGCAACTGACAGGAAAAGGAAAAGGTAAGTGAGAAGGCCAAGAGCAGACAAACTTTTTGTTTCAGAAACAACCTTATTCATTTCTAATTAGACAAAAATAACAGACATACAGTACACTAAGCTCACTGCTCTGAATCCCTACAGCATTTTATACTTTTCTTATAGCAAGTACGTCAGACATCTTGGTCTTGTATAGTCTTGGCACTGCTTGCTAAGTGGCTGTGAGAGAACTAAGTGGATCAATACTAGGAGAGTTCACATTTGGGTAATATGGATATTCTAACGACCACGTTAGCCAGCAAGGAGATCTCAGACTCACTCAAGAATGGTGGGTGAGCAAGAAAGTTCTTCAAAGATCTGCTGCCTGAACCTATAAACATTTTACTTGGCAGACCAGAAGAGACTTTACAGATGAAAATTATGGACTTTGTTGGCCTTACAGTGTGGCTCAGTGACAGAGTACTTATTTAGTATGTATTAGGTCCTACGTATAATATACAGCATCATAACCTAGAATACACAGTGAAACTGTCTCAAAGATAAAAGAAAAAGAAGGCCTGGGGAAGTAGCTCAGTGATAGTGTGCTTGCCTTTGCACACACAAAGTCCTGGGTTTGGCTCCCAGCACTGTTTATAAGAAAAATTTGTAAAGGAAAGAAAAATTGATAAGGGGGCTCAAAATATAGCAGGGATGTGACCCATCATTGTTGGCTCCAAAGATGGAAGAAGTAGTCAAATTGGGGATGGTCTTCAACAGATGGCAAGAACAGTCCAAATAAGTACTCCAGAACTAAAAGATAATAAAATGTTTTAAATCACTAAGTTTGTGGAAATTTGTTTTGATAGCAACTAGTAACTAACCCAGATAGTAAGGCTCACAGACAAGTTAGCCAAAGTGGCTCACTTAAAGGCACAAAAGCCAAGCTAACTACCTTAAAAGGACTGGAAAGTAGAAATCAAAACATTTATATGTCTAACATGGGTATCCTTAAATCAGAAGAGAACTGGTTCCTCTAAGAACCAGAAACTAAGAAGTAGAAACCCAAAAACATGAAAAGCTTTAAAAAAACAAAACAAAACAAAAACCTTGGAGATTAACAGAAGTGCTAGAGACTAAAAACAATGAAAGAAAACCAAGGAGGTTAAGATTAGGACGAAAGAATGGCAGATAAACACAAGAAGAATGGAAATGAACCTCAAGAAGGAAATTAACTGTCAATGCAGTCCAGGAGGTCAGACAGACCTAATACCATGGCATGCTCTCTACCTTTAAGATAAGAATAAAAGTTTATCTTTATGAAATTAAGCATCTGATATCAGAAGCATATTCACTTCTTCTTTTCTCTCTCCTCTCTAAAATGCATGACTGGAATCTTCTCAACTCTCACTGCCTCTAGTTCATTCCATCTCTAGTCACAATACTCATTCCCTGTTGCATGCTGTTCCCTCTGCCTAAACTGCTCTTCTTAATATTCAATAGCTGACTCCATTATCTTACACATAACATAACATCCTCTGAGATGTCTTCAATGGCCAATCCATTTTTTTACTAAACTTTTTTTTTTGCACAAACAGTAACCTCAATTTTCAACTATTTTAGTAACTTAATTTGAAACTTATACTTTCCATAAAATGAGCTCTAAGACAGCAGCAGCAGTGACTACCACTGTGTCCCTAACACCTAGTGACTCAACAGGATGCCATTACCAATAAACTTGTGCAGGTAGAAAGAATCTAAGTGGGCAAGTGGATGGATATGTGCCCTAACTACAGTTCAAATGCAGCAAATCCAAAGAGAAGAGAAGGCAAGCCAACAAGGAAAAGCTGAACCATTTATTAGTACAGACACAAAACTCAAAGCACTCTTCTATCACCCACAGCAACTGAGAGAGGATAAACAGCTTAAGGAAACTGTGGAGCAATACATAACAATCATTGCACCACAGCAAAGCCTCTGGCCATAATGGATGTCTGTGCTGTAGATGCACATAGTAGAAAAACAGGGAAGCAAATTAAGTTCTTTACTTAAAATGGCTAAAGTTTAGTGCTACAAACTGCCACGTCAAAGTGACTACCAGAGTCAAAACCCAAAAAAGAGCAGAAACACCTTTTGACAACAGAAATCAGAGAAAGATGGCTCACCCAGGTAGTAAACCAGGACAGAATTTTAAGAGCCATACCCGGGAGTTGCTGCCAATACGGGCAACAAGGGTGTCAAGAATGGTGTGGGTGTCATGCCGGTGTAACAACAGGAATCGCAGGAAGGTGCGGAGCAAGGCAGGCTCGGAGATGCTCCGCAGGAAAAGTTCCAGATAAGCGGTACTGGCAATCATCTCCTCCACAGAGGTCTGGATGAAGAGGAGGCAAAGCTTGGAGACTTAGGTTTCCCTGCACATACATGGTTCATACTCCCTGGGTTCTAGGGAACAAGAAGTATCAGAAAGGGAAAAGAGGAGGAAAACGCTACCCAACGCCTCCCATATTACTCATTTCACTGGTCAGTTACACCCCAATCCAGGTCCTCCTATGCCTCACCACCTATCATCCTTACCTTGTGCAGGGCAGGGCCCATGACAGGCACCAGGAAACCATTATGGATATAATCAACCAACTGCTTCTGCACGAGGGGGTGAGCTACCTAGACAGAACAAGAGTGGAAAAAGTGGATTATGAAGAATCTACTCCCTGGAAGCAAGCAGAGTCATATAGTAAAGATAGACACCCTAACCCCAAGTTCTATAGTAGAACTCCAGGAAACAGACCCGTTTACCCCAACTTCCCAGAAGCACCAAGGGTCACACTCCTTAGGAATCCTAGTCCTACCTGAATGACCGCATTGCAGAACTCTAGGGAACTCATGAACAGTGCAAGCGCTGGCACTCCTATCCAGTCTTCCCGTCGCAAGCAGTGCCAATCATCCCCTGGAACTTCAATCTTTCGGGGCAGTGAGGAGTATAGGGCACTGAGCCCTGTGGCCAGCACCTAAGAAAGATTACCACAGACTCAGATAATATAACGGCTTTGGGAACTAACTAGTCATAAGATTTGAATGGAATACAGGTAAAAAACACTATCAAAGCTGATATCAAGTTGCCATGTGCCAGGCCCTCACCTGCAACACCTGCCTTATCTAGTTATGCTCATGTTTCACCCCCATTCCAACTCCAAGGAGTTGCTTTCAAATCTGAAATAAAGGTCTCTCTCTCCCTGACACCTAGTCTTTCCATATCTCCTGGATAGGAAGATGATGTCCAATGTCCACATACATGCCACACCCTACTCCCCATCCTAGGGTTTGCTAACCGGACAGAAATAAGAGTGATCTGCGATGTAGCGGCCCACAGTGGGGCTCCCATCTGAGAGAGCCATGAGCAGAAGTAGAGCATCACGGGCCTGCTGACCCAGGGTGCCTTCTCGATGGACAAATGGGACAAGGCGAGAAAAGAGGAGAAGACGTGGAGCAGCTCCAGGCTCAGGAGGTGGCTGCAAGAAAAACTCGAGCAATGAAGGCTCCCGAGCAACACACACACACAGTTGGCTGAGAAGTAGCACCAGGCCTTCATCCAGTGCTGGACTACTGGGCACAGGACGGCCACAGGCATCCAGCAGGGCAAGCAGAGCCTCACGAACTGGCCCATGCCGCAACAAAGGCTGGCGAGCTTCGCTCACAAGCATCTCAAATAGTTTCAGTTGCTCAGCCCGCCGTTCCTCAACTCCATCCCCAAACTCATCCCATTGCAGCTGCCATGTCAACACTCGGCTCAGCAGATCTTCACGCAGAGCAAACTCTAGCAAGGGCCCAGGGCCTGAAGGAGCTGAAGGGATTGCTCGATCCTCTGCCAGCAATGTTAGCATTTGGTACGTGTGGTTTCGCACAGCACTGAGATCATCAGCTGTGCCTCCAGCAGCTGTCCGAGGGCCTTGCCGCTCCAGGATTCGCACCACCTAAGGCAAAGGACAGAAAAGAGGGAAAAAAAATCTAAAATGATAATGTAACTAAATGGGGTGATAAGAACACAGAACTCGGGCTGGAGATATGGCTCAGAGGTTAAGAGAACTGACTGCTGTTCTGGAGGTCCTGAGTTCAATTCCCAGCAACCACATGATGGCTCACACCCATTGTAATGAGATCTGAGATCTGGTGCCCAGAACACTATATACATAATAATAATAATAATAATAATAATAATAATAATAATAATAATAAAGAACACAGAGCTCTGAAGGTTAGGACTACTAGGGTGAGTAACAGACTAGGTAAACTAGGTATTTTGTCATGGAGCCTCCTACCTGAGACCAGTGATTCTTGAAGACCATGAGGCATGTCTCAGGGTCAGCCACGACAGGGGTCTGCAGACTGGCCCCTTGAGGTACACGATGCCCAGGGACCCGGGAGGCCAGCCTGGTCAGCCAATTCATCTTCTCCATGAGGCAGGCTGGACAGGGCCAGCAGCCTGAGGACTATACTTTGAGATTGTACCAGCTGGAGGCTTTCTCCACTTCTGTCTCCAATCTGCTTCATCCGGTCTGTAGGAGCCAGTAGCTGGCCATGGAGCCCACAGACTACACCAAACTGGAATAGCAAGCCCAGAGTTCACTGCCCAGTCCAGAGCTGCAAGCCTAATTCAAAGGGAGAAAATGAAAAGGATAAATAGGAGCCCACCACTCTCAGCTTCCCTGGAAGAATAACTCAGAAGCTTTTCACTGAAAATTCCAATAGCCAGTAGTGGTGGCAGTGTACACTTTTAATCCGAGAGCATGGAAAAGCAGAAGCTAGCAGATCTCTGTGAGTCTAAGACTACAGTTGGTCCACAGAAAAGTTCCAGGACAGCAAGGGCTACTCAGAAAATCCTGTCTCAAAACAAACAGAACAAAACAAAAAAACAACAAAAAGAACTCAGGTCCATACAGTCAGCACATGAAATTTACATGCCCAAAATAGAACACATAATTTCTACCACCAAACCTGTAGCTTCCTAAACCTTTTCTATCTCAGTAAATGTCACCAATGCTCACCTACATGCTCAGATCAAAAGTCTGGATATGGTCCCTTTTTATCCTTTTCCTTCCAATATCTAATTCTACAACAAATTTTGTCATTTCAGAAGATTATGAGTTCAAAGCTAGCTTGAGCTGCATAAAGTTCAAGACAAGCTGAGGCTACAAAGTTATGACTTTGTCTCACAAAGAAAATAACAGGGATGAAAAAAAGAAAATTAAAATCATGTCTCAATATTATAATAGATTCTAGTTTAGTGTTGAGACAGGCTCTCATATATTGAACAGGCTAGCTTTGAACTCACTATGTAACCCAGGCTGGCCTCAAATTCATCATCATCTTGCATCACTGCCTCACCTTTGCCAATTCTGTGATTAAGGGATGCATGCCACCATGCCTGGCTTAAATTGCCCTCCTAAGAGTTTATTTTCCATTCAGCAAACATACTAGCTTTAAAACCCAGATTTTACTCCATCTCTCCTCTACTGGACAGTCAGGGACTTCCTATCACACTAGGAATCACCCTAACCCTAACCTACAGAAGCCTCCTCACTCATAGTTTGGTCACAAACTATTCCCCAAGCCTAGAATGTTCTCCTTCCCCTTACTCCCACAGTTCCAGTTAAATGCCATCTTAGAGAAGCCCACCCTACTTAACAATTTTATCTAAATAGTTTATCTTCCTACCTTCATTTTCTAGCTTCTTAATCCCTTCTTGACAGATTCTATCTGAAAACTATCTTATTATCTACTTATCTTCTCCATAAAGAAATCAGTTCTTTGAGGGCAGGATTTGCCTATCTTACTTTTTTTTTCTTCTCAAGACAGGGTTTCTCTGTAGCTTTGGTGCCCGTCCTGGAATTAGCTCTTGTAGACCAGGCTGGCCTTGAACTCACAGCGATCTACCTGTCTGACTCTCAAGTGCTGGGATGAAAGGTGTGCACCACCACCACCCAGCCCTTAATTACTTTTTTAACCTCAGTGGCTAGAACAGTATCTATCTCTTGAATGTCTGAATAAATATCTGCTCAATTAATGGACAAATAAACAACATGCACCAAACTAGCTATTGGCCCACAGCTCCCTCTCCATCACACCTAACACCTTTTCATCAGTATTGTCTCTAATGAGTAAAATCTCTTCAGAAGAACTATGTGGTTCAGTCATGTTTCCTCTTTAGACTCAAAAGGAACTTAAAGAACCCAGAAATATAATAGCAGTCCCATATTCTGACCTAAGGTTACACTAACTAACACCTCCTTTCATCCATTTCACTCAGTCACCTCATCACAACTAAAGGAAGGTGGCAACTGTGCCAAAGGACACCTTTTATAGACGAGATCTTATAAAGGGAAGCCAGTCCTAAAGATCAGGGAAGGTACATTCAACTGATTAACTCAAGGTATAATGGTACTAATAAAGTACTGGGCACTTTGCTAAGTAAGCACTGGAAACACAGGTAAGACAAAAATAGGGTTGGGTGGGCAAAATACATAGAAATATTTGCAAAACTATAATAAAAGAGCAAAGAAAAGCTACTAAGTCTGCCTGAGGCACTGTAAGAGGGCTCCACAGAGACAGTATCTGACTTAGGACTTTAAATGATGAAACTCTAGTTACATGAGTAGCTTTCTTCATAGCAAAAACAATAAAGCCAGGCAGAATAGCTCACATCTATAAACCCAGCGTTTGGAAGGCTGAGGACGGAAGATCATGAGCTCTAGTATGGCCTAAGCTATAAGTTAAAACAAATCTCCAAAAAATAAAATAACCAAAAGTACAATACTGGGGGAAAAAGCAGGACAAATGAGCCTGCAGATTCAGTGTGGCTTAATCATTACTTAGCAGAGGCATGGTACTGAGTTGAGAAGGAAGAGTGAAGGTTACAAACACCACTGAACGTCACGCTATAAGAATTTGAGTTTTACCTATTGACATCCTGGAGACAAAAAAAAAAATGACATGGTAAGATTAGATTTGCCGTTAAAAATAGCTCAGACAGCATTGTAACGGAGAGCAGAGAGGGACAGATGTCAGTAAAGAAATTATAAGAAGTTGTTTCAATAGTCTCTTTTTAAAAAGTAATGGCATAAACCAAGGTAACAAAATACCAATAAAAAGCTAAATCTTAGATTCACCTCTATCTCAACATGTCCTTCTGTAATGTCTTTGCAAATTATTTATACTGTGTTTCTTCTATTTCTACAGGGAGTACAATTTTCATTCTTTGAAATCCTAGTGCCAATAAAACATTCAAAACTGTCTGTGAAACTAAATGTTGGCTCAATATAATTATAACAGCCAATGTATATACTGAACACTTACTACATACATACCAAGCTCTGCTCTAAGAATTACTTATTAGTATTCTCATTTCACAAATGAGGAAACCAAAACCCAGAGACTTGGGAGCAACACCATAACTATCTTATAACACAAAAGGGGAACTGTGTTTCACAAAAGGTGATGACATCAGGTATAGTACACACCTGAAATCCCAGCACTCAGACTAAATCAGGAAGACTGACAGTTCAAGGCCAGCCTGAGCTGCACAAAGGTCTCCAATTAGCCCAAACTATAATAGTAAGAAACTACCTGGGGGGGAAAGAATAAGATGGGGGAAGAAAAGGATGAGACAAAGACAGACAGACAACAACAGTTTTAAGAATGTTAAATTTTGAGACACTTAAGAATACTTATAATATTCAAAAAAGCAGGACAGATATGTAGTCCCGTTGGCAGAGTGCTTGTCTAACATGTGCAAAGCCCTGGGTTCAATTCCCAGCACCACATAAACGAGGAATGATGGTACACACCTACAATCCTAGCACTGGGGAGGTGGAGAAAGACTGGCCAGAAATCCTAGATCATTTTCAACTATAAATGAGTTTAAAGTCAACCTGGGCTATGTGAGACTATCAAAAAAAAACAAAATAAAAAAATAGCATACTTAAGTTCAAGAGTGAAATTAAACTGAACATAAAAATTCAGAAGTTACAGTGTATAGCCAAATAAGGAAGCTGTGAATATTATTATTAAAAAGAAAAAACAAAACAAACAAACAAACAAAAAACCCCTAAGGGCTAAATCTTAAGAACACCAGGACTTAGGGAAGCCAAGTGTGGTGGTTTGAATAAAAATGGCCTCCAAAGGCTCACAGGAAATGGCACTATTATGAGGTGTGGATTTGTTGGAGGAAGTATGTCACTGGGAAGTGGGCTTTGAAGTTTCAAATGTTCAAGTCAGGTCCTGTGTCTCTCACTCTTCCTGCTGCCTGCTGGTCCAGATGTAGAACTCTCAGCTCCTTCTCTAGTACCATGTCTACCTGGAAGCCATGCCTCTACACCTAAAAGCCAGCCCCAATTAAATGTTTTCCTTTACAAGAGTTGCCATAGTCATGGTGTCTCTTCACAGCAACAGAAACCTAAGACACACAGAGAATTTGGTAAGAAAGATTTAGCCAGATGTAATGAGTGCTGCATGCCTATAATTCTAGCACTTGAGAAGCTGAGGTACAAAAATCATCAGTTTGAGACCAGCCTGAGTTATATAACAAGATAATTTCTCAAAAAAAAAAAAAGAAAGAAAGAAAGAAAGAAAGAAAAGAAAAGAAAAGAAAAAAAACAAGACAAAAATGCCAGGCACGGTTTATGTATGCCTTTAATCCCACCACTCAGGAGGTAGAGGTATATGAATTCAAAGCCAGCCTGGACTTAAATGGAGAACTTCAGACAAGCTAAGGGGTACAAAGAGAGACACTGCACCCCCAACAAAAAAAAAAAAAAAACGCACACACCACACAGACACCAAAGACAGTAAAAGTAGTCAGAAATTAAAGGAGAAATTCAAAATATAACAATATAAAAAACAAGAATGTTTGTTTCAAGAGACTGGAGGGTGATTGCCTAAAATCCCATAGGAAGATGTAAAATGAAGATGGAAAAACAGTTCACTGGTTTTATTGAGGGTGTTTTTTTTAGATAATCTTATAAAAAAAATCAAGAACAACTGAGAACCAGAGAAATATATGATGTACTTTAACAAATTTCAGTGACATAGAGAAAACAAAATAGGGCAGTTTGTGTTTAAAAAACAGGGGAGGGGAGCCAAGAGTTCATATGGTTCTGACCTGAGAGTTGGCCCAGGCCTGTACTCTAGCACCTGGGAGGCCGGAGCAGGGAGAACCACAGTTCCAGGACAGCCTGTGTACAGTGTGTGCAGAATAAGAATTTGTGTCAAAAATGGGGCGGGGGCTTTTGTTTGGGTTTTGAGTAGGAAGCTTCAAGTCTTTTTTTTTTTGTCAACTGAGAAAACAACTCTGAAGAAAGGAACAGTTGATATAATGAATAAATACGTTAGGAATAACAGCCAAAAATAAGGAATAAGATATCTGAGAAGGAAAGGCATATACCACCTTTTCGAGAAGGAAAAAAAACAGTAGTACAGGATGAGAGCCACCTAAGGTAAATAGAAAAGCACAATCGGGAGGAAGTATCTACAGCCTCACCCCCTAGTCACCCCGCACTCCGGAGACTAACAGCCAGGGGAAAGGAGTAAGACAGCAGAGAAGCCAGAGTGGATGCTTTACTATTTCATAAACAGCTTCCTGTAAACCATCAAACAAGCACACACACTAGCGGCTATGGCACTGGAAGAAGTACTTATAGTCCCAAAATTTGAGGTCCCAGGAAGATACAGGCTAAGAAATGCAAAGCCCAGAGTTAAACAATAGAAATTCTCCCCTCTAACTGCTATTAACATTTCAATACTATACTAGCCTGTGTTGGTTTCTTTAATCACTGCCTATACCTTTGTAAATATAGTCCCATTATTAATTAAACTCTTGTGCTACCCAGCCTGAGCCATCTGCCACCTGCCACCTGCCAAGGAGCTTGACTGATACAAGAATATCACTGTTTACAGAGTACTCTCTACAACATATCTCATTTGAGGACTGAAAACAAATAGAACCTTATGCTCAGAAAAGAATAACACAAATAGTAGGTAAGGCATGAGCTCTGAAATTCCTCAAACAAAAGTCTGAATCTCAATGCACCCTCTTCCAGTGTGATCTTAAATAAACCACAAATCTGAGCCTGTTTCCTTATCAAAAATTTCCTAAGAAAATAAGTATTCTTTTTAAGATTTAAGAGAACAGCACTCTGGGCATAAAATACATAGTCTGTAAACTGTTTCTTTGCTCTTTTCCTTTCTGATCTTGTTTGACCAGGGTGTTCCCATCCCTGATATAAGAGATCTAATCTGCTCTAATGTGTGTCTCTCATACTCAAGCCTCAGTAAACCCAGCAAAATAATGAATGTGTCCAAAACAAACCCCCTCCAGGTTCTGAAAAACTAAAAAATTCCTCTTATCTTGTAATATATCTGGGGTGCCCTCTCTTGCTCCCCTGCTTAACTACCACAAAGCATCTACAGATGTAAGACTGACCCCCGCCCCCGGGCCTTTTCTTACTACCTCTTGTAGCTCCTGAAAAATAACCACTTGGAATCTGCACCTCAGAAATCAAAACTGAACTCTTAACCTAGGCCTTGTTTAAATACTGAAAAAATATGAAAGGCCATTCCTTGGTACTCCTGCCACCTATTTAAACGCCAAGCAAAATTCAAGACAAGATAAAGAGGGCAGAATTGCCATATAGTTATGATGCCCTTTGTCCCACAGCAAAGTCCAAAGAAAAGATAGTCTCCCCCCCACACACACATTTATCTGCAGGTTCAATCATAAGGTAAACAGGAAAGAAGCAGTTGATTTCTCCAATCTACACACGGCCAGTGTCAGCCACTCTCCTCAGAGTCCAAAACACAATACAGCTTTATAGGCCTACACAGCAAAAGGTGTCAACCAACCTCAGAAAAGCAGGGACAGGAAGAGGCTCAACCTCAGCCTCCATTAAGAACCTTCGCCCTGGGAGAGGCAAAGAGAAAGAAGCAGGAAGGGACTTTACCAGACAAGGAGATCAAATGACCTCTTCCTATGCAAGGTGACCCCAAACACTAAAAGTGGAAAGGCCTGATTAAACCTGTAGAAATACAGTGGGGTGGGGGCACCTAATAGCCTATCTGGAGCTCAACTCACACATGCCCTCCCTGCTTTTACATGTCTGAGACAAATGAACTACCAGGATATGAGCTACCTCCCCAATACTACCTGGGCCTCTTGCAGGCATCTCTTCATCTGAGTGGATCCCCATAGGCACCTGACCTGCCTTTACAACAGTGGCTCCTCAATGTCACACAGTTATCTCTAACCCTGTTGTTTGAAGGTGACAAAGAGGATGTCAAAGACTGGGTGAAATTGATCCTAAAGGGTAAGAAAAGTTCACTAGGCAAAGAAAAGATGTTCCTAGAAGAGGAAGCAGCTTTTCAAGTCTAAAGAAGCAACATGTTTGTTAGAGAACTGTGAACAATTTATTCAAGCTAGAACACAAGGGAGTGGCAACAGACAAGGCATGAAGAGGTGAGCCGAGGCCATATTAAAAAATTTGGATGTTGTCCTACATGCTACAAAGAGCCAAAGTTTTACAGCAGTGTAGTTCCGTGCTTGCATTTGTATTTTTAGAAAGATCATTCTAGGAATGGGCAAGAAAAGACCAACTTTCAAAGCTTTAAAAAAACTAGATAAGAGCTAAGGAGCTGAGGAACCAGGCTAAGGTTGATGAAGATGTGGCAATAGAGATAACAGGGGGGAAAGTATATTACCATCTTAGTGACAAAACTTAGGAGGAGAAGGAACAGAAAGAATAGAAGATGACACCGAAGCCATCCTCTGGAATGATACAAGACACATGGGTGCAAAAACGGGTCAGGACAAAAACTCTTAAGTTCTGTTCCAGGCATGGTAACTCAAAGATACCTGCGGAGATATATGCATACATGGATATGTACACAGAACACAGGGAGAGACTGAGACAGAGAAGTAATCACATCACTGTGATATATTCCTTATATTTCCATATTTTCCCTCTAAACTAAAACTGTCATTTTCTCTCCTAACCAAAATGAGCGCTCTGTGCAACTCTATGAAAGTCCTATGCAACTTCAACAACTTATTTCTATTGTTACCTTATGTTCCCAACAAGAATTTACTGAATGAATAAATGAATGAATTTGTTTTCCAAGTCCTAGTAAGAGTGGCTGGCATATGAACGATATGGGAAAATGGCTACATACACCACCACAATATGTTTCTATCAGTACAGCACCCACATCCACATCTCATCCTCTCAGACCTACCACAATCCTCTATATATCAAAAGTCAAACCCCATTTTAATTGATGTGTTACTATGGCAACAAAGAGTTTAGTATAACGAACAAAAAGCTTTCCAGATTCTGTGTCTTCTCTAGCACAATTTAGACAAATCCTAAGAATGCTCTAACATGCCAGCCAAGGCTACATAGTGAGACCCTGTCTCCAAAAAGAAGAAAGGAAGAAAAGGAAAGGAGGGAGGGAAGGAAAAGAAAAAGGAACTCTTTAATATGTGAGGATGAATATGCACCAGATACTATACATGACTATTCCGTGTCATTAACATGATATTAAAGCCCTTGTCCTATGACACTCTCAGTCCCCTTTTGCAAGTAGAACAATTACAAATCATAAAGCTATACTTCTTGCCAGTATGAGGTCCTCGATTTCATCACAATTTTTTCAACAACTATGTAATGTCCTTTCCCACATCACCTTTCCTTTCTCTTACAAACCTTCCTTCCTCAAGTAACCAAACTCTGAGTGTCTTGTCACTATCCTGTGTGACTTCTAGCTGCTGAATCTGACTCATCTCTGAAATAAAATTCCTTTTCCTACTTCACCAGGTATCAATATAATTTCAGCAAATGTTGAAGCTGCTATGTAAAGAATGAAACTTTAATTTTAAAATGAGTTGTTATTTAATATGAAGGCATGAATGCTATTCAGATATCTGAAGTTACATAAAATAACTATATAAGTACATATTTCGTCCACCTAAAACAACACACACACCACTATCATTCCAAACGTCAGAATTTCATAAACCAGTAAAATATTTTTAATTAAAAATATGGTGGTCAGCCAGGCTGTGGTGGCACATGCCTTTAATTCCAGCACTCGGGAGGCAGAGGCAGGTGAATACCTGTGAGTTCGAGGCCAGCCTGGTCTACAAGAGCTAGTTCCAGGACAGCTAGAACTGTTACACAGGGAAACCCTGTCTCGGAAATATATATACATATATATGGTGGTCACTTCTTATTTTCATGACTTTCTTTAAATTTAACATCTACTTTACCAATATTTATTTCTTCATTTAAGAGCAAAGAGTACCTTAATACCAAAAGAGTAAGAACAATAACCTTGGAATAAAGTAACCCTACCCCCTTCGCAGTACCGGGGATCAAACTCAGGCCTTGAACACAGCAGGGCACTCTCCCACTGAGTTGCACCCCCAGTTCTTTCTTCCTATCTCTTATGATGTGCAGGGCCAGGAACTGGATGGCTCAGTGTTGAGGGACCATTATTCACCAGCCTGGTACACTTGTAGGTCCTATAAGTTCTGATACTCTGGGCAGGTGGCCAACAGATTTATCATTGTGAAGAAGGACTCTCTGGCCTCCAGAAAGAAGAAAATATATCTATATCACAGTTTAAAGTAACTAGCTCTGAAGCTGATATTCTCAAGGGATGATCTTCATAAGAAAGACCCAAACTTTGCGATGGTTAAGGAGGCTCACGGTGCCTTGGCTACCTCGCTGACTATCAGTAGAGAAGACCCCGTGATGGGAAAATGGTCATTATCACAGAGTGAGTCCAGCTTTGCAAACTTCATGTCTGTGTGGGTTGGTAAGATGGGCTTGTTAAATTCAAATAAAATAAACTCGGTTACAGGGTACAGAGGGAGTGATGAACTGTGAACAAATAGAGGAAACTTTTCAGGGTGGTACAAGTGTTCGGCATCTTGGTTCACAAATGTGCACGTACGTCAAAGCTTATCAGTTTAAAGAAAGAGCAGTTTATTGTGCAAAATTTACCTCCACAAAGTAATGTCTTGTTTTTGCTTTTCAAACTCCTGAGGAGAGTAAACCTAACTATAGGGCTGCAGGTGACAAGCCATGTGACTTACAATTAGCAACTGCGTCCAATATAGATGACAACCACGGGTAAAGAGGAATGGATTAAGGGAGTCGAGAAGCAGGCAGGGGGAAAAAAAATACAAGCAGTTCTACCTCTCCACCCCTCCCAAAACAACTTCGTGAGGGTCTCATCTTAAAGTCTGCTTATGAAAGCGGCACCTGAGGAAACCGTGCTTCTGTGGAGGGCTAAAACTCAAACATTTTCATTACCATAGCTATTATTGCTCACGATACTGCTTTGTGTTGGTTTTTCCCCTCTCACAGGGCAGCCATGTGCACAACAAATGCACCTGTACTGTCCTTCCTTGTTCTAAAACTATTGTTGTCCCTGGAAAGGACTGGACATCCAAGAAGGCCCTGCAACCAACCTCATCTCTTGGCCAAATCTCACAACCCTCAGCCCCTCTTCCTTCTTTTGCTCTGCTTCAACTCCTCCATCGACACACAGCCAGCCCCCGCAAGTTCCCGCCTTGGCCTTTAACGCTCCTCATCCTCGCACAGGCCTTACCCCCTCAACTCTTGTCCCAGGACGTCCCTCACCTTCCCAAGCTCAGCGAACCCACACCCTTTGCAGACGGGGTTCATGAGTTCCCCCAACCTGGCCCTTCACAAAGCATCCCAGGATCTCCTCCGCCTGGCTTCCCGGTCCACAGCACCCAGGCTGTCTCCCGCCCCTACCTCAGCCGCTCGCAGCAGCCCCTCACCACCTGCCAACCCCTCACCCCGTCCCTCACGCCAGCAATTCCCCAGCCCGGTGCCGTCATTCCCAACCCCACGGCACCTTGCGCCTGTGCGCGCGCGGCCCACGCGTCGCTTTCGCTTGCACCACGCCGCCCTGCCCTGGCCTGTCGGCGGCCGGGCTAGGTGAGTTCAGGCCGCCGCCATCGCTCCTCAGGAGCACCAGCAGCGCCCCGCCCCGCGCCACACGCAGCCCGCGCCCCCGCGCACCTCACGCAACCGCCCAGCGACGCACGGCTGGGCAGCGGCGTGCCAGCTCATTGGCCCGCCCCGGCCCAGCTAGAGCGTCGACGCTCGTTTCCCGGCAACGGCCGAGCGAAGGGGCGGGGTCGCAGTCCGCGTTCCGAGGAAGAAGCGCTTCCACACGCGCTGGCCCCGCCCCTTCCCGCCTCAGGCTCCGCCCTCCTGAGGATTCCGGCGTGTCACAGGGACCGACCTGAGAAGAGGCGGTGGCCTGCGGGCAGGGGCGGGGCCTGAGGAGAAATCTGGGCACTGGAGGGCTGAACGCTGCTCCTCGGAAGGGACGAGCCTCGGGGCGGGGAACGACCTGGCCTCGAACAGCACCCGGCTGGGGGCGGAGGCGAGAGCCAGGGCGGGGGGCGGGACCACTGGTCCTGGGCGGTGCTTTAGCGTCAAGTGGGTGGGGCTTCTTCTGAAGTCTGCACCATGGGCCAGTGTGCAGGCGTGGCCCTGGAAAAGACATCTTTGACTGGGCTGACTGACTCAGAGGTAGCTTATTTTCGCCAAGAGCTGTGCACGCAGCTTGGATTCTACCTTCCTACCCGCGGGGACCGCCTCTTCCTGGCCCTCCCAAAGCTTCCTTGGCCCCGTAGAACGCGGGATAAGTTCCTACACGACAGCCTGGGTTCCTGACCCATTAGAACCGGTCTCCAACAGTTAGAACGCAGTATCAGGGCTGTAAAAGGAGAAGCATCTAGAAGCAGCACTTAGCGTGATTTCTGGGCATAGATGATGAAAGAGGATGGCTTCCAGGAGGAGATGCTGGCTGAAACAAGAGTGAGAAACACTAAGATAGAGAAATAGTTTCTGATAGTCTGTTGACTTTACCTGATTACCTGATTGTGATCATTGTTCTATAATTACATAAAATGATGAATGACAGAAACATGGATAAGGAGTTTACAATTTTATTTTTGCGACTTTTCTGTAAGTCGAAAATTGGTTCGCAGTAAAAAGTATTCAAAAAGAAGAAAAATGGAAATTTCGGCCTAAGGCAAGGCAGAATGCTCAAGACACTGAGAACTGCAACTAGTTCAGTGTGTTTGGAACCTGGAAACATGCAAAGCAAAGATCAGATGAGGACAAAATGGAATATAAAGTACTGCAGTAGGCCATGTTAGTTTATATTGTAGTCTTGGAACAATAGAGAGATACAATTTTATACAAGGTCAAGTTAACAGGGCACCTTTGCAGAAGGTCTTTCAAGAGCAAGGCCAAAATAGGATAGTAAGACTGTAGAGAAGGGAGCAGGTGAACATTAGAAGGGTTAGAGACTAGATGACTATAAAAGGGGAGAGGATTAAATATTGATATCCTATATAAATTTAAAAGCAATAAAAGGGGACTGGAGAGACACCACTGTGGTTGAAGCACTGGCTGAGCAAGTGTGAGGAACAGAGTTCGGATTCCCCAGAACCTACAGAAACACCGGTGGGTCTTGTGGCCCAGCTGTACCCAGCTTTGAAGGTAACTCAAGTCTGTTGGAAAGAACATGTCTCGTTGAATAAGGTGGAAGAGCAAGCATGATTCCTTTCATCAGTCTGGGGCCTCCACATTCACATACAACCATGTGTGCGCGCGCGCGCGCGCACACACACACACACACACACACACACACACACACCACGAAGAATGAAAAAAAATTAAAAACATGTAAAATAACATTGCCATTGGAAATAAAGTTATGTTTACCACTGGATTGGCATTGACTAGAAAGGAGAAGAATGATCCCTAAGGCCTATAGCAGTTCTGCCTCTTCTGAGTGCTGAGATGGGTGAGCTCAGTTTGCCAGAATTTATCAAGCTATATATTTCTGTAATGTTATGGTGGTAGCAGTAGTTACTATACTGGATGTACTAGTCAGTTGTCCATGGCTGCGACAAATACTTGGGATTAATAAGGTAAGAGAAAAAAGTTTATCTTAGCTCAGAAATTTCTGCCCTTGATTGCCTTTGGGCCTGTGGTGAGGAAGGATGACATGGCACAAGTATGTGGCAGAGGAGGCAGCTCACCTTATGGCATCCTGGAAGTAAAGGGTAAAATGGAAAATGTCAGAGTCTCAATATCCTCTTCAAGGGCATATCCCTATTGGCATGCTACCTGCCCCCTTCCAGTGACTCTCAACCTTCCTAATGACCCTTCCTAATGACCCTTTACTACAGTTCCTCATGTTGTGGTGACCCCAACCATAAAATTATTTTGTTGCTACCTCATAACTGTAATTTTGCTACTGTTGTGAATCATGATGTAAATATCTGATATGCAGGACCCAAGGGGGGCTCGACCCACAGGTTGAGAAATGTTGCTCCAAAGACTTCTTCACTTAGTCCTGCACACTATGCCTGGGCTGGGACAACCAAAAGGCTGCACTCAGCTCAGACTTCCAGAGTTTCTCACAAGATCTAAAAGAGCGAGGATCCTGACAATATGCATTCCAAGATACCCAACCAAATCTTTGCTGGTCTAGCCTCAGATGTCACACACCATTACTCTTTCTATGTTCTATCAGTTGGCAGTCATAAGTGACAAACATCAAAGAACTGGGGTCATTTTTGCAAATATCCACCATGTTACATAATAGTAAATTCTGGTCCCATGTTTTTTTTGCTGAAAGAACAGAAATGGGTGTTGAAGAAAAAGAGTAGGTGGAGGAAGATGAAGCTACAGATGCAGTAGGTTGAAAGTGACTGTGGGGTCTTGAATAAGAATGACCGCCATAGGCTCATCTATTTGAATGTTTTGTCACCAGGGAGTAGAACTATTTGAAAAGATTAAAAAGATTAATAAGTGTGGCCTTGTTGGAAAAAGTGTGTAACTATACTTTGAGGCTTCAAAAGTCCATGCCACCCTCTCCCTTCTGCCTATGGATTAGGATGTAACACTCAGCTACTTCTCCAGCATCATGCCTGTCATGCCTACTGCCATGCTCTCTGCCATGATGATAAATGGACCAAGCTTTTGAAACTGTAAGCAAGCCCTAATTAAGTGTTCTCATTTATAAGAGTTGCCATGTTCATTGTGTCTCTTTGCAGCAATAGAACAGTGGTTAAGACAGTGTGGCTGTGGGTATCAAATCAGAATCTAGTGCGCAGTTAGTTGTGTGGATGACTGTAGCTCAAGGGAGTTCGTGAGTTACTAGATGTCAAAGCAATCCTTTAAATGACCAAGATCAGCCGGGAAGTGTATGGAAGATGGAAAGAGTGAGAGCTAAGAGTTCTAGGAAACACTAACCTAGAAGGGAGGAGCAAAGAAGCTTATAAAAGAGGCTAAGAAATAAACAGAAAACCAAAAAATGGTAACATTACAAAGGCTATGGATAAAAGCATCTTGAGAAAGTTTTTTAGGAATTTAGATATTTCTTTCAAGAAACTGCAAAAATATAAATCTGACATTACCCCCATTGCCTATTTAAAAAAAAAAGGTTAATTTCATGGATGTTAGAACTCTCCTGATCTGGCCTCTGTTCACTGTTCATTCTCATTCTCATCACTACCTCCCTTTCTTGTCACCTCCCTCTTTTTGAAAATTTTGGGGTCAGCAAGATGGCTCAGCAGGTGAAAGCCCTCGCTACACCGACTCACCACTAGAGTTTGTTCCCTAGATATATCACTGACTCCAATAGTCGTACTCTGACCTCCATAGTCACTGTGGCCGTGCACTGTCTGTCTTTCTTTATTCCTTTTTGTTTTGTTTTGTTGAGACAGAGTTTTCTTGTCTAGTCCTGGCTGTCCTGGAACTCACTCTATAGACCAGGCTGGTCTTGAATTCACAAAGACCCACCTGCCTCAGCATGTGCTGGAATTTAAAAAGTATGTGTCACCACTGGCTTCTCTCTCTCTCTCTCTCTCTCTCTCTCTCTCTCTCTCTCTCTCTCTCTCACACACACACACACACACACACACACACACACACACCTCATACACTAATAATATTAAATAAATTTTTAGCTATTTTAAAACTGTTGCTATTCTCGCAGTCACCACAGTTTCCCATGCCTCTATGCTGTTGCACACTTTGAACACCCAACCTGTCCATTCTCCCATCTCTAGACTTAATTCTTACTTATCCTACAGAGCACAGCTCTTCCTACTACCATGGAGCCCTCTGCATATCCATCTAACAGAGTATTCGCCAGTCTCTGCAAGGATTGCCCTTGTGCATTTACCTAAATGTGTCCTGCCCTACTGAACACTCCTCCTACAAGACTGAGCTTCTGGGCGATTGTCCCACTCACTTAGCACAATATTGGCCTGGCACATCGCTGGAATTTTAATGAACTCTTGACTGAAAAAGATCATGATAGTGACAGGGACATCAGCTTGATGAGGACATTATAGGAGATCTGTCTGTTCTATTATAAAAAGAAATGTTCACAGAAAAAGTTGAGGAAGTTGAGGGTCCATGAAATACGTCCAGTAGCTGATGGTATTGGGCATGAAAAGTAATAGGGAAAGATTGAGGGCAAAGGCACATAATATGACACACATGCTCCCCAGAAGATTAGGTGATATATGTGTACATTAAGATGTAGCTAATGAAAACACCTCTGATGTGAGAGGCACCCCTTTGTCCCTAGAGACTAGTTTACCACCTGACATGAATGAGCCACTTGGAACATAATTGTTATATAAATAACTAGGCCCAAATGGAGAACATACATAAGGTAAAACAGAATTCAAGCCCACATTGAAGGCAGGCTGGATCTCCTGATCTTGATACCATGGGCTTAAGGGAAAAGCAAAAAAAGATAGCAATGAAAGCAAAGCTTCCTTCCAAAGCATCGACCTCCCACCACCCCAGGGACCTCATTAAAGGTGTTTAGCTGGGTAGGTGTAAACCAGCTTCGGCGCTGGGAGACAGCACAGTGTGCTGAATCTACGTTGCCTCCACCCCCTCCACACCTGCTAGCCCTAATCGTGTTGCTAAGAGCTTCAAAGACAGAATACGTAGCTGGAGCCCCGAGGAGCCTCTTCTGGGAAGCCAGGCACTAGCCCCCACTTTCTCAAGCCACCGTAGTCAGAGAAGCACTGGAAATCCTACAGGGTTGGGACCAAGCCACGGAACAATGAGTCAGGACAACAAAGTGAAGACAACAGAGTCCAGCCCCTCAGCCCCATCCAAAGCCAGGTGAGAAGGTTGGACCTGTGTGTAGGATCTAATTGCCTATGCCTGGGGCATCCTCCCTCTTGGTGTCCTGGTCACAGCCCAAGCATTGAGTGTCTGGTGGACAAATGAGAGGAGTTTCTTCTCCCTACAGGAAGAGGCTGCCTGTCCTAGACCCTTCTGGGGATTATTACTACTGGTGGCTGAACACGATGGTCTTCCCAGTCATGTACAACCTCATCATCGTTGTATGCAGGTTTGGCAGGGGTGCTAAAAGAGAGGGCCTTAAACTGTACCAAAGAGTGAAGCCAAGGAGAAGGGCAGGCCGGGAGGGCAGGGCCTAAAGGAGAGACATCTTCCCTGGAAGGACTCAAGGAAGTGACTGAAAGACCTGTTCTAGCAGGCTCCTCACACACAGTAAGTACCTTTAAGCCAATCCCTTCTGACCCTCTCCTGCAGGGCCTGCTTTCCTGACTTGCAACACAGTTACCTGGTGGCCTGGTTTGTCCTGGACTACACTAGTGACCTGCTATACCTACTAGACATCGGGGTTCGCTTCCACACAGGTCAGTGAGTTTCCGGGGCTCACCTTTCCCTCACATTTCCTTAAAGAACGTGTTAAGAAAGCAGCTACCTCTAGGACTGCATTGTCACGTGTTTCTGTGCTTGACAATGTCACAGGGCTCACCCCAGACACCATGGAGAAGTTATGCATGCTTCCATCTTGCCATCAGGTCTGGCCTGTTCCCGACCTGCCCACAGTTGACCCCGCCCATCTCCTCCTTTCTTCCTAGGATTCCTAGAGCAAGGCATCCTGGTGGTGGACAAAGGTATGATCGCCAGTCGCTATGTCCGCACCTGGAGCTTCCTATTGGACCTGGCTTCCCTGGTCCCCACGGACGCGGCCTATGTGCGGCTTGGTCCCCACATTCCCACACTCAGGCTAAACCGCTTTCTCCGTGTACCCCGCCTCTTTGAGGCCTTTGATCGCACGGAGACCCGCACAGCTTACCCGAATGCTTTCCGCATCGCCAAGCTGATGCTCTACATCTTTGTTGTCATCCATTGGAACAGTTGCTTATACTTTGCCCTGTCCAGGTATCTGGGCTTCGGACGGGATGCATGGGTATATCCAGATCCCGCGCAGCCTGGCTTTGAGAGTTTGCGGCGCCAGTATCTCTACAGCTTCTATTTCTCCACTCTAATTCTGACCACTGTGGGTGACACGCCACTGCCAGCCCGGGAGGAAGAGTACCTCTTCATGGTGGGTGACTTCCTGCTGGCTGTCATGGGTTTCGCCACCATCATGGGTAGCATGAGCTCTGTCATTTACAACATGAACACTGCAGATGCAGCCTTCTACCCAGACCACGCTCTGGTAAAGAAGTACATGAAGCTGCAGCATGTCAACCGGAAGTTGGAGCGGCGCGTCATTGACTGGTGAGAGAGGGCTGGTTGCAGACCCATCTAGGGGAAAGGATGGATACATTAGGACCTGAGCCCAGTGACCCTGTCCTTACTACCTACTGGCTATACCAGGCAGTTGGAAGATAGATTTCATTAGTAGGTCTGCTTGATAGGCTTAGAAAGTGATGTTTTCCACTAAGATCTGGACTAGGGGGAAAGAGCAGGCAAAAGATTGACAAGGAGAGGAATTTGTGTACAAGAGTAACAGAGACCCAAGAATGAGAGCTGCCATGGCCTGGGGGGATCTGGGTGACTCTGAAAGGGTGGGTGGAGAAGGGAACTATCCAGCCAGGAGATAGCCAACATATGGTTGATTACATCATAATAATGCAAGCTATGTTCTGAATATAAGGAGATGTCTCAATGTCAGGGCACCACCACAAAGCTGTCTGAGAGGGCAGGAGCTTGCCGACTAAAGCAATTCAATGTAGAAGTGGTATCAGACACTGTGGCTGGGGTGGGGCCTGACAGGAAGTGAAGGAGGGGTAGGTGCCTCCACACCTTGTAGGAAGTAGAACAGGCCACGTCTGTTACCAAGAAAGGCGACCAGAAAACTGTGAGGTACTCCCATTGCTCCTATGAGAACTCAGTGTGCCTGGGTTACTGGCTGAGCTGAATCCTGCTGGAGTGGGTGGAGGCAGATACACAGGGTTCTGGTTAGGAAATGATACTGTCTTTCTCCCAGGTACCAGCATCTGCAGATCAACAAGAAGATGACCAACGAGGTAGCCATCTTGCAGCACTTGCCAGAGCGGCTGCGGGCAGAGGTTGCTGTGTCCGTCCACCTGTCTACCCTGAGCCGAGTCCAGATCTTCCAGAACTGTGAAGCCAGCCTGCTGGAGGAGCTGGTGCTAAAGCTCCAGCCCCAGACCTACTCACCAGGAGAGTATGTGTGCCGCAAAGGAGACATCGGCCGAGAGATGTACATCATCCGTGAGGGTCAGCTGGCTGTGGTGGCAGATGATGGTGTCACACAGTATGCTGTGCTCGGTGCAGGGCTCTACTTTGGGGAGATCAGTATCATCAATATCAAAGGTAAGTTCCCAAGGGGAAAGGCTAAGAATAGGACTGGGCGGGGAATGGTAGAACCCTAGGACAAGATGATACTTTGGGGCACATAGATTTAGAAAATCTGGCCCTTGTCTGAGTTACTACAGGACTCAGGAGAGAAGCAGGATATAGATTATCTGTTCCCTTAGGAAGAAATGAGCCAAGGTCAGTGGTTGGGGTGGTTTCTTTTTCTTTTTCTTTTTTTCTTTTGGTTTTTTGAGACAGGATTTCCCTGTGTAAGGGGTGGTTTCTTAGAAAACAAAGCAGGTATGTACCAGGGGCACTAGTGGAAATGCCAACAGACCAGCATATCTATTAAGGAAGGTTAATAAGCACAGCGATTGGTCACCAACACATTACTAAATAAAAGAATAAAGCAGGAAAAAAGGAAGTCAGAAGCACCAATGGAGTGAAATGCCACCTTCCTGTTCCTACTAACTACTCTCTCCACATCTGTCTGCCCTTGGACCACAGGGAACATGTCTGGAAACCGACGGACAGCCAACATCAAGAGCCTAGGTTATTCAGACCTGTTCTGCCTTAGCAAGGAGGATCTGCGGGAGGTGCTGAGTGAATATCCACAGGCCCAGACCGTCATGGAGGAGAAGGGCCGTGAGATCCTGCTCAAAATGAATAAATTGGATGTGAATGCTGAGGCAGCTGAGATCGCCCTCCAGGAGGCCACAGAGTCTCGGCTAAAAGGCCTTGACCAGCAGCTGGATGATCTACAGACCAAGTTTGCTCGCCTATTAGCTGAGCTGGAGTCCAGTGCGCTGAAGATAGCTTACCGCATTGAAAGACTGGAGTGGCAGACTCGAGAGTGGCCAATGCCAGAGGACATGGCTGAGGCTGATGATGAGGCTGAGCCTGGGGAAGGAACTTCCAAGGATGGAGAGGAAAAGGCTGGCCAGGAGGGACCCTCAGGCATATAATGACCCCATCTTGACCCCAGGGCTTCCAGTTCCAAGTGAATCCAGAAGGGTAGGGAAGCTTGCCTGCAGAAACTGTCAACCTATCTGCTAGGTCACAGAGACTTAGGTAAATTGGTCTGTAGATGCCTAGCTAGAGATGTGGGTGATAGCATACATTTGCCCTGTGCTCACCAGAAAACACACACACGTACACCCGCAAGCGCTGGCTCAAGACTGACTGAGTTCCACATACAATGTTTCTGTCTGTGCACATTCACATTCTCCTAAGTATAACCATGACTTACACCCCCTTAACCCACAGTCACAGAGAATGATGAATGCGTGGGGAGGGTCAGGCTAACTTTTACATTTAAAGGAGCCTTGCTGGTATAGGACAAAGGCAGTGTTGGAGCTACAGGAAGGAAGTCTGATAGAATGTCTAAACTGCATTCACTCTAGGTCACCACTTCAGCTGCACTAGGTCATGGCCAGACTTCAGGTCTGAGCAGGACCAGGTGGGGTTGTAAATGGACCTGATGTGTAACTTACAGATATAGCTGAATGATAAGTGTCATTATCAGGAGAGATTAAAAGGGTTATTGCACCTTAAAACATTTTTAAAATGTGTAATTATTTTGTGATTTATTAATAAAATGTAAGGTTCATAAGGTTTGCAATGGGTTTATCTCATTCATTCCATGTTGCCAGAGCCCAAACTGCCTGGTACATAGTAGGTGCACACATATACATTCGATAACCAAAGTGAGGAAAGCCTAAGTATGTTGGAAGAAATGCCGCTTGTTGGTTCCCAGCCTCCCGGATAGCTTAGACCCAAAGTAATCACACAGAAACTGTATTAATTAAATCACTGCTTGGCCCATTAGCTCTAGCTTCCTATTGGCTAACTCTAACATATTAATTTAACCCATTTCTATTAATCTGTTATCGCCATATGGCTGTGGCTTACCAGCTAAAGTTCTGGCATCTGTCTCCGGCAGGGCTCCATGGCTTCTCCCTGACTCTATCCTTCTTTCTCCTAGCATACAGCCTAACTTTCCCTGCCTAGTTCTGTTCTGCCCTTGCCATAGGCTCAAAGCAGTTCTTTATTAATTAACCAATAAAAGCAACACACAGACAGAATGACCTCCCACACCATAAGCACAGTAGCCCAATACTAGAAGAAGGTAAGTGCCAGTTAGTTCCTCAAGAGCCTTCTCTACCATCTTTGCCTCAAATCCCACCGAACTAGAACGGGTGGGTATGATGTGAATGATTTCATCACGTACCTGATGGACTTAGTGAGGTGAAACTAGGCTTTTTAGTGGGATGGACACTCTTAGAATAGGTGAGTCTTATCACTCCATAGAACCCTCATCTGCAGCAACGCAGTGATAATGGGCCAGCTCCAACCTCTTGTATGCAGGACAGTGAAGTTTCAAGGCCAGATGTGCATCTTCTTCCTGTGTTCTTCTAGGATGAGGGGTGTGATGCCACCATATGAGTCCTCAGTGGTAGAGCAGTTCCCATTTCTGTTTTTGAAGCCAGTGCTTTCACAGTTTGGGATTGTGCTGGGTTAAGGTAGGTTAGAGCACAAATTTAAGTTCCTTTAATAACAAAAATAAAAATCAATTCTTTTAGTCTAAAAAAAGCCTTGGTATGTAACGAGCATCAAGCGAGACACTTCTGTGCATGAGAAGAAATGTTGCTGAAGCAGTCACTGGGTACCGCACGCTTCACCCTCCTCTCCATCACAAGGAATAACTGAAATGTTAACACCCCCCGAATGTAAGGGTCTTTCAATTGCAGCATCCAAACCAGGAATCATCAGAAACCTCTGCCCCATTTATGAAAGCCAGTGCCCTTAGGACTTGACAACAATTCACTCAGAAGCAAATGTTCCCATCTGTCTACACAGTCTTAGAGTTGAAAGAATCAAAACTTCTGGACCCAAGAGTGGAATATTCCTTAAGACTAAAGGAACAGGAATTGAAGATTCTGTTAATGTTTTCTTTTCTTGCTCTAATATTTTACCACAAACATCACAGGCTGTAAAACAGCACCTCTTTTTACCTCACAGTGTGTGACTCAAATCTAGGCTTTCTTCAGATGGCCACCGGGCTGGGCTCTTAGCTGCAGGCTTTGGGGAAGAAGAATCTGCTTCCGGATTCATTCCAGCTATCGGCAGAATTTGTCCGTCAGCCTAGACTGTAGGACTCAGCTCTTTAGTTTTAGCTGTCAGTTTGGGGGAAGAATCTGCTCCCAGATTCATTCCAGCTCTCGGCAGAATTTGTCCGTCAGTCTAGACTGTAGGACTCAGCTCTTTAGTTTTAGCTGCCGGCTTTGGGGAAGCATCTGCTCCTGGATTCATTCCAGCTATTGGCAGAATTTGTCCATCTTGACTGTAGGACTCAGCTCTCTAGTTTTTGATATATTCCACCTTTAAACACCATGTTCCCCTCCCTCCCCCCTCCAAACAATCCCACTTCTAGGAGCAAAGCAAGGGAAAGGCTCTTGTACCAGGCTTTTTCTTTTGGGCCACCAACCAGCTCCCAAATCCTGACCTGGAGATTTGTTCATTGTGAATGCCTGGCTTTATCTTAGCTCTTATTTAATCTGTTTCTCTTTGCATTTTGCCTCGGGGCTTTTACCTTTCTTTCTGTATATCTATTCTGTGTCTGGCTGGCTGGCAGCTGCCGGGCTTCTGGCCCCAGGCATGTCGCTCTCTTTTTCCCTCTTTCTTTTCTTCTTCCCTCTTTTTTAGCCTAGATTTCTCCTTCTATTTATTCTCTCTGTCCCCCAGCCCTCTATATCCCTTTCCCACCTATTTATTGGCCATTCAACTTTTTATTAGACCAATCAGGTGCCTTAGGCAGGCAAGATGAAACAGCAGCACATCTTTACATAATTAAACAAATGCAACAAATCTTTTCATAATTAAAGAAATGTAACACACCTTTATTTAGTTAAATATTCCACAACAGGCTCTTCTTCGTGGGGCCCCATCAGATTAGGCCAAGTCAGCCTGAATAATGCAGAATGATTTCTCTGTTTCAAGGTAAGCCAGCTATTAATTTTAATCACACCTGCAAAGTTCCTGTTGCCATATTCAGAAGACAAAAGTAGTAACAGACAAATTTCTGCCTATTATAGTCTCCTGGGAGGAAAAAACTTGGACTCCACTTTCACAGAGGGTGCAGATTCTTTTGGAGCCTGGAGAATGACCACAGCATCATGAAGCACTGGAGAATAAGAGTGCACCCCCTGAAAGTGTGTAAGCTTGAACCAAGCACATCTCAGCCAGCCCTGTCAGAGACAAGAGATTCTGCCCAGATGGCCAGAGACATTTGCAAGACCCTAAGTTGGGGAAGAGAAAACAGACAGAATCCATAAAATACAACTGAGATGAAATCTTCCAAAAGTTAGATGGTTAGAAATTTAAATGCAATCTGTAAAAGTCAGGGTATATGCCATATTTCTCACACTGTTAAGAGGGCAAGTGAGGTATATGCTATACATAGGTTTAACCCTTCGGCTCTTATAACCATGTTAGGAAGTTGATTATTATACTCATTCTTTCCAGACCAGAAACTGGAGCCCATAGAGCAACTGAAAATACTAGATTTGATTTGTTGAGTTCTTTTGACAGGTTCTGGGCCACATGCATTGTCTCAGTTCATCATTACAACCATCTGAGAAGGACAGCACTATTATCTCCACGTTTAAGTGAAGAACCTGACGCTATGGGATTAAACAGCACACCCCAAATCACTTGGGCTCATCAGCCACATGAAAGGAAATCTAGGCTTGTCGTTTTTATTTTATTTTAAAGGAAAAAGCGAACCTCGGTTTGAGTTCCTTCCTTTGCAGAGAACAGTGCTTTGATCAGTTGCTGTGGTAACCAAGGGAGACCAAGTCATTCCTGCAAAGCTATGTATGACCCTGACAAGGTTGCCCAGTGTGATCAAATGTAATCTCAAGGATGCAGCCACAAAGGCAGAAACCACTGCTACACTGGAGACGTGGGGCAGAGGGCAAACATCCTCACACCTACATTGTGTGTGCTGCTAGATCTGCACCAGAGTGTCAAAATAAGTCAAGGGCTTTCCTGCTGAGATCATGGCTGCCTTGAGGTTTAGCTCTCCTCCCTTCCAGCAGACCTAGGGGCTCATTGTCTTCTCTTCAAGACATGGCTGTAGGATACCTTGACCTGGCTGAGGTATTCAAGGTGTTCAACCCTCCTATTTTTCCAGTTAGCTACTCTCCTGCAGAAAAATCATCAGCCCGTGTTTCTCTTTCTCTCTCTCTCTCTCTCCCACCTTCCCTTCTTTCCCCCTCCCTCCATTCCCTCCTCTCCCCTCCATCTCCCTCTGCCTTCCTGTGCTTTATTGCTAAGTGTTTGACTGCTAGCTCTGGAAGACAAACGGAAATAACTTCTCAAGCTTGGGAAGGATCTGATTCGTATGGAGACAGGCCTTCCACCTGAGGTAAGAGCTAATGCAGGCTCTAAGAACAGGAGACGGAGTGGGTGGATTCTTGCTTGGAGCTCAGGGGAAGTTTGGCTTGAGCCTAAAATCAGAGATGGGTTGTCTAGACGGGATCAAAATCATGGCTCGAGTCAGGGAACCTGTTCAGCTGGACTGAAATACAACCGGTGGAATAGAGCATACAATTGTAGCCAATTGAGGCTTGCTTCTGAAGAAGCCCTTACTAGCTGGAAACCCCTCAGCTTGTACAAAATCTTTCCGAGCTATTGAGATCAAATACTAGAGACTTAAAATGTGTATTAATTTATGAATGGCAGCTTTCCACCAGCACCTGGTAGATGGAGGTTTCTCCACAATCAATGCCATCTATCACTATTACGTCCTCAGATAGAAATTTCTCCACAATCAATGCCATCTGTCACTCTTCCTGTGATTTTCCTCTGAGCCTTCTGAGTTGTCTAGCGCCTGTGGGCCCTTCTAGCAGTACCAGATCTGGCCAGCAGAGGGTGCCAGATTTTTCCTCCACTTACAACCCTCTTCCAGGCTTCAGAATTACATTACTTTGAAAAACTAGGGGAAATACCCAGAAAGAAATGGAATTTGAGGGGCAAGGTTAATATTGGAGAGAACTGTAGTCTCTACTAGTCTGTGGAAACACTTGTTCAGTTTTTTAGATTTATTAATTTATTTTATGTGTATATGCATGTATGTCCCTTGTACCCTTAGAGGTGAGAAGAGGACTTCAGATCCCCTGGAAATGGAGTTACAGGTAGTTATGAGCCACCATGTGAGTGCTGGGAGCTGAGCCCAGATTCTCTACAAGACTAACAAATTAACAAGTACCTTCCCAGTTTTAATATCTCACTCTGTTGCTGTCAGCCTTCTTCCTTCGCTGCCAGCAGGTTACCCAGGAATGCCAGAAACTAATAATGTGGGGACATTCGTGGGAGCTGTCTCTGAGTGGCTTTCCTTTGGCTCTATTAGCCCTCAAGTGAAGCCTTGACCTGGTAGAGCTCTGGCCATCATTGACCAGCTTTGAGGGTCCAGTCTGACACCAAGTGTGATCATCCAGACAACCGGGCCTGTGGCTCTGCTCTCCCCCAGCACAAGTTTTGGGACCTGGAAGGCTAGTACTGCCCCTGATTTATTTCCATTGCCCAACATTATTGCCTGACTCCAGCTGGCTGCCTTCCCAGCCATTTTCCTCTTTGTTTAATTATGCCAAGGGAAGAGTCTCCTGTGTGGGCAGGGATTGCGTAGGCAGGAGCTCACCACAGAAGCATATCCACGTATCATAGAAAGGCAGAGAAAGCCTTGAAAGGCACAGACTAGACAGAATGCAACCTAATCAGACCCAGAGAA
>JAQHUG010000352.1:444476-484318 GCA_028555095.1 Dicrostonyx torquatus
GCACTACTGTGTGTGTATTAGAGTTTATTACACGTCCTGGCACTACTGTGTGTGTGAAAGGTGGGCTTCCCAAGTAAACTACTGGTATTTTGAGGACCTGTCAGCTCCCTAGAGCAGTAAGTCCTTGCAGCACAGGTTAAGTGGCTGGGCATTAAGTGTTCTCTCTTTGGCTGCTTTTACTAAAGGTGCAAGTACCCACCACACACCTTAGTTGTCATATTGATTACTGAAGGAAGGATCATACCTGCATTACTGGGTCAGAGCATGCCTGGGAAATGTAAACCATTCTAACCACACACCACACGAGTTTAGTGGCCCAGAAGCCCCAAGGCTCCAAACAAAAACCAAATACAACCCTGGCAGGGTCAAGTTACAACAGTTTCTCTCAGCTGGAACCTGGCTCTGCTCGAACATTGTATGATTTGGTGTGCTTCTTGAGCACATTGGTTGGTTTCTGACCGATTCTAGAAGGAGGGTCTGCGTCTGTCTCCTATTAGCATCCATACTGACTTTGCATTCCTTGTCATTATCTAAATGCCCCGTTTCCTGGCCCTGCACAGCCTTCTCTCCAAAGCTTGGAAGGCCCTCGGCCTGGACCAAATTTCCTCATTTGTTGTAATGAACATCTATCCCCTTAGCACATTTTCATCCCCTTCCTCCCCCACCCATGGACATACCTCTTCTCCACGGTAGGTATTTGTTTTACTTTCCCCCTGTAAACCACTTCATTGGCTGAGAGTGTTTGTCCAGCATGAGCAAGGCCACAGTTTAATCTTCAACACTGCTGAATTCATTAACTAAACAACTTTCACTAGATTAGCCTATTCACATCACTTCCTAGTCATTGCCTCTCATTACCTAGCAGCAGTCAGAGAAGATGAGGACCAGCATGCTATGCAAAAAACAAAAACAATAAAAGAAAACAAGCAAACAAAAAAAAAACCTATTGTTGGGGCTGGAAAGATGGCTCAGTGGTTAACGGCTCCATCTAATCTTCCAGAGACCTGGGTTCAGTTGCCAGCACCCACATGGCAGCTCACTGCTACCTGTGACTCCAGAGCCAGGGGATCCCACACCTTCACACAGACATACATGCAGGTAAAACATGAATACACATAAAATAAATTAATTAATTAAAAAACCTATTGTCGACTGTGAAGAGCTACCCTTCAGCTTCTTTCTCACCTTTCTTCAGGACTCTCTTCAATGGCTTCCTGTCTGGACTGTTTCTTTTCGGGGTGGTATCTCAGAGTTTCAACATGCTCCAGTGAGGCAACACAAATTGGACTTGATAAAATTTTCTTTTCATTTTGAAGGGAAGGCACAAGGATAGGAGAGTGGACCTGGGAAGAATGGGAAGTGTGATCGGACTGCAATGTACAAAATAATCAATAAAAAATACTATGCTTGGAAAAAAAATTAGTCAACAAAACAAGCTCCATGTTTTTGTGTGCTTTTGGTTGTTGGTTGGTTGGTTAGTTGGTTGGTTGGATGGTTGGTTTGGTTTGGTTTGGTTTCACTTGGCATTTTTGGTCTTTGCTTTGATTTGGGGGTTTTTTAAGAGAGAGGGGGGGCGTAAAGAATATGAAGTTGGTGGGAAAGGGGCTGTGTGATTTCTGGGAGGAGTTGGGGGAGGGAAAGAATATGATTAAAATACAAAAATGAAAACAATTTAAACCTCTGTTAGAAAGAGAAATGGTCAGCAATTCAAGGCTCCTGAATCCAAGAATGACCCTTCATTTGCAGCCAAGCTCTGAGTGTGAGCACAAGGAAAGAGAAAAAAGGTAATGAAGCCAAGTGATAGTGGCGCACACCTTTAATCCCAGCATTTGGGAAGCAGAAGCAGGCAGATCTCGAGTTCAAGGCCAGCCTGGTCTACAGAGCAAGTTCTAGAACAGACTCCAAAGCTACACAGAGAAACTCTGTCTTCAAGAACAAAAACAAAGAGAAAGAAAATAATGAAAGCAGTGTGGAGGGCTGAAGAGACAGTTCAGCAGACAAAGTGCTTGCCAGGCAAGCATGGGGCCTGGCTTGGGGTCCCCAGAACTGTGTCTGTAATCACAGTAGCCCACAGTGAGAGTCCACTCAGTGTGGACTGGCCAGCCTATGTAGTGACAAACAAAAAAGAAATCCAGTCTCCAACAAAGTGAATGGTAAGGAGTAATGCCCGAGCTGTCCCCTGACATGCCAAGGCACATGTGTGCTAGAACCCACAGGAATGTGTATATGCACAGACGTACACACACACACACACACACACACACACACACACACGCACGCACGCACGCACACAAAGATTTTTTAAAAAGAAGTATGGGAAAAAGTCTGAGAAACCATAAGAGAATGGACATGCCATAACAAAATGCCACAAACTGGGTAGCTTAAATAAAGGGAATAAATTTGTTTACAGTTCTTAAACTACAAGTCTAAGTTGTAAACCAACAGATTCAGCCTTTTACAGTGGTCATTTCTAGATCTGAAAACACTTGCCTTCTCACATGTGGCTGATCGATCATTCCTGTGTATGCAGAGAGAGGGGGAAAAGGAAGGGGAGATAGATAGATGTCTGAATATCTGTTCGCTGTCCTTCTCTTGTGAGGACATCAGCTCTACAGACACTTTCTGGCTGTATTTAGTCTTCCTTACCCCCCTTCAAAGCTTCTTGCCCTCTTACAACCCGTGTTTCACAGTTTGGGGTCCACACTCCCCAGTGCTGTTTCCTCTCTCTCAATAGACTCCCCACTCCTGGAGACTGCAAATTTCTTTGTGCTTCCCACTTCCCTTCATCACTGAGGACAGCCAAGGTCTCTGCGCCCTTCCTTACTCTCTTTAGGCCTTGTCACACCCCTCATAACTCCTTCCCCGTTCCAGCTTGGATTCCACGACTCAGTATTTTGCTCTTGTCCCTGTGTGTTCCTGGTAAGCTCCTACCTTTGGTGAACAAACCATCAACATCCCCAATTAGCTGCAGAAGAAATAAAGCTTTCCTCTGCTGCCCTATAGACTTACTCCGCCCCTCTGCTCTCCGCTTCCCACCCCTACTCCATTTAGGTTTTGTTAGTTTTGTGCTTTCTTTCCTTTATTAAACTATTTTCAGTAAGGCAATGGCTCAGTGGATAAAGTATTTGCTGTGTAGGAATTAGGACATGAGTTCAAACCCTAAGTCCTCACCCAATGTCAAGTTTAACAGCACACATTTGCACATCTGCAATTCCAGTGCTCCTACTCCAGTGACAACAGGGAAATTCTCAGAAACGTGGGCTGGTACACACACTGGAGAAGAACAAGGAAGAAACCTTTCTCCGATGAGGAGGAAGACAAGGACAGACACCTGAAATTGTCCTCTGACCTCCACACAGAAGCTGTAGCATGTGTGGACACATCCCCAACACACACACACACACACACACACATCTAGCAGTCCATAGCTCCAGAGCACACCAAAACCACAAATCTACGGTATTAGTTAAGATTCCAATTACGTTGCTATGGCAATAGTGAAAAAATTAAAGAGACGAGCATGTGGAGGGTTTTTTTTATGCAGAAGAACTGAGGATGGCAAAAAAAAAATCATCTCAGAGTAAAGAACATCCAGGCCTCTTCCTCTCTGTCACCCTCACACCTCCCCCACACTGCCTCCATGCGTCATCAAAGGTGGCTTGCCCTCCAAGCTACAATCAGCTTGCTGGAAAGGAGGGTCCACTTCTCCCCTTCTCCACCTATGCAAAGCCTGGCTTTGTCTTTCAGGCATAGCCACTATCCTAGCCATCAAGCCACACTTCACTGCAGAAAAACATATATATATATATATATATGGTTGTTAGCTGGATGCTCACAACTCTGTTACAACCTTCCACTTCTGATCTCCTTTTATACTTGACATCAAGATTGAGTCTCTACTCCTATCGAAAGCTAGGAACTTCTATGCTTCTCTAGAGTCTTCTCCTTGTTGTCTCAGAAATCTGACATCATGAACTCACCTTCTCTATCCTTCCAGCCTCATCTTAAGTCTTCTCTATATTGAATTATTCCATCTTAAAACAAAGTTTCCACATTCTTCTCTAGTTCTTCCTATTCCTTAATGATCACATTTATAAAATGCCTTCCTGAAGTCAGCCACTCCACTTCCTCCAGGCACATTCAGGTTTAGTATACCTGCCCTATCTTCTGCCTCAATGGCCAACCAAAATGGCTCTTTCTGAGGTTGCCACTAAATTCTGAACAGTTTCTCAGCCATTCATTTTCTTACCCAGGAACAGCATTTGAATGATTCAGCACATTCACCTTTGATGAGGATGTGGGAAGAACAGCCCTATCTACTGCTGGTAGGAATGGAAACTAGCTAGGCATTATGGAAATCAGTTTGATGACATCTCAAATAAAGAAATGACTGGGCAGTTAAAGTGATTGCTGGGAATCAAGAGAACCAAAGTTCAGATCCCTAGAGTCACGTGGATGCCAGATCCTGGTTATGGCAGCCGGCTACAATTCCAGTGTATGAAGGGGGTGCACAGAAACTTGGCCAGTGAAACTAGGCATATCTGTGAGTTCTGGGTTTGGCTGAGAGATCCTGCCTCAAAAAACAAAGATGATTTCCAACATCAACTTCGGGCCTACACACACACGCCTGACAATCTGGCATTCTATCCCTGGAATCCACATGAAGGTGGGAAGGAAGAAGCCTAATCTACAAAATTATCCTCTGATCTCTACATTTGTGCCATGCTATAAGCACCCCCCACACACACACATCATAAACACATGTGCATACACAATGATAATGATTAATAAAATACAGCTTAAAAGAAAAACAATACAACTGCCATATAACCTAGCCGCAGGACTCCAGGGTGTATACCGAAGTGCTTCCATGTCCATCCACAGATTCTTGCACATTCATGCTTACCGCTGCATTTGTCACAACTGCAGGAAAGTGGATTCTTTCTGTATGCTCATCAAGAGATGGATGATGATAAAATCGCAGTGCCTGTACACAACAGAACTCTAGAGGTAAACACAAAAGAAATTTGCAGGAAAGTGAATGATGTTAGAAAATGCTACATTAAGCCAGGTAACTCAGAAAGAAAAAAATATAGAATATTTTCTCATACGCAGATCCTAGCATACAGTGTTTATGTGTGTGGATCTAAGTGGATATGTGTGTACAGGAGACCATGTGAGCAGAGGAAGCATTGAGAAGTGGGAGAGGGCAATAAGGCACTATGACATGAAATCGGAAAGGAGGCTACCAAGGGGTTGGAAGAGGAGGTCAGGGGATATAGGAGAAGAAGCTCATAGGGGAATTAACAAAAATAACTTTTAAATGCCAAAATTAAGCCTAATGCTATATATGCCCATTTAAAATTCCTAAAACAAAATAATTATAAATTTAAAAATAATATGAGGCCTAAATTTATAGTTCTCTGTGAGATGAAAGGAATCCATCAAAAGTAACCTGCCTGGAACACAGTTTCTGTTACAGTTTTTATTCAGCTACTAGAAGTCTTAGGGACTTATTTTCTAATTCCCTTCTCTCACCCTCTACCTGCAAACACTCTAAATGCTGCCTCCTTGCTTCATGGACAGTTTTTAGATTCTTCTTCTGCACGATCTCTATGACTTTAATAAGTCATTACTGTGCCCATCTGAATGGCTTTGACATGAGCCAATGCTGCAATCGTTCCAATGCCCCGTATCCTTCTGGGATGGCTTATGGCAGTCTCCACTTGCCACGCCCTCCACTGGAAGGTGTGCCACTTTTCCACAGCCCCTGCAGCAGGTTATAACGAATTTAGTGGCTTAAAGCCAGTCATTTATTAGCTCATAATGCTGTTGGCCAGAAGTCTGCCCAGTGTGGCTGAATTCTCTGTCTATATCACAAGCTGTCATTTACAATGAAATATCTTCCAGAGATTCCAGGAAGGACTAAAATCCTTGGTATTTCACTGACTGCCATAGGGTAACTGCTCTCAGATAGAGATAACTTTCGGGTCCTTGTTCTGTGTCCTCCTGAATTCTGTAGCTTGTAACAGTGGTTGTCATTTCTTCAAAGGATTCCCCTCTCTATGCCATCAACAGTATGTTGAGGAGTGAGAGATGGCTCGGCAGTTGAGTACAGTAAGCCCTTCTAGAGGACCAGAGTTCAGTTCTCAACAACTACACTTGAAACTGCCTATAACCCCAGTTCAGGGACCCAACAAACCTTCTTCTAGCCTCCACAAACATCCACATACATGTGACATATACACATAGAGACACACAATGCACATAAGTAAAAATTTAAAACTCTTTAAAGTCATTAGTGTACTAAGTTGGGCATGATAGCTATCTTAGTACAGAAGTAGCTGTACTAAAACACCATGTTTCTCTCTCTCTCTCTCTCTCTCTCTCTCTCTCTCTCTCTCTCTTTGACTTGCACTTCCACATCACAGTCCATCATCAAAGGAAGTTAGGGCAGGAGCTCAAAGCAGGAACCTGGGAGCAGAACTGAAGTGTGGAGCCCATGGAAGAATGCTGCTTACTGACTTGCTCCCCTGTGGTTTGTTTATAATCCCAGGACCACCTTCCCAGGAGATGGTAATATTCACAGTAGGCTGGGCCCTCCCATATTGATCATGAAGCAAGAAAATATCTGATAGTCTTGCCTACAGGCAATCTGAGGAAAGCACTTTCACATTAGAGTCCTTCTAATAACAGATAACTCTAGCTTATGGTAAAGTTAACAAAACAAAAACAAAATGAAAAAACTAGGACAGTGGTACAGGCCTGTAATTCCAACACTGGGGAAGGGAATGCAGGACGATCAGGAGTTCAAAGTCCTTCTCAGCTACTTAGTAAGTTCCAGGCCAACCAGGGCTACATGAGACCCTATTTCAACCTTCTTCTTCAAGTATCTGGTTTCTGCTGCTGTCTGTCCAACCAGGGAAAACTCTTGGCTGTTACAGGACCTTTATGATTTGACTAGGACTACCTGGATAATTTCTGTGTTTTTGAGAGCAACTAACTAGTGACATTGATTCCACCTGCAAAATCTCTGTTCTCCCATACTGTAGTCATGTAGTTCATACCTCACTGTAGTCTCCGGGCCAAATGGGCTTTGCAGGTGATTATACAAGGGTGAACATGATTAGCCATCACCCGCCAAGAGAATCAGAAAAATATACTTGCTGAATGTTACTCTACATGCAACCAGATAGATAGGTAAGAAATGAGAACCTTCCAGAAAGCATACACAAAATTCATATGACTAGGATATGCATAGCTAAAGGTGGGAGGAGACACTCAAGGAAGGCCATTGTGTGTTCAGCAGAGGGGACAAAAACTACAGAAACAGCAGAAACCAGGCCATGCGGGTTTCATAGATCCAGTTCTTTCTCTACTAAAAGCAAAGATTAGTAGGTTGGCATAACTCCAATGGTATTCTGAACATAGAACTCTGGACATGAGGAAGAGGACTGGATGTAAAGGGTCACCAACAAAGTGTGGTAGCCATCCTAAGAGCCTGGGACTGTAGTAGCACAAGAGACTGTTGGTACAAGCAGAGTCATTCAGTTGCTACAATCAACAGGACGTTGTGATTGATTGAATGTGGGAGCGATGTGGCTCTTTTTTCCAGGAAGTAGACTCTCAAACAAAGATCACTGTGAAGGATGTTTAAAAGGAGTACTCTTGAAGTCAACACCTGTGCAAGAGGGGATGAAAACAGGACTGGGCTAAGGGAGAAGCTGAGCAGTCATCTAGACTCAACAGAGTCCTCAACCACCCTCTGGGGTGTTGTAAGCAGATATTCCTTCAGTGGGATGAGGAAACGGGCTCTTTCCTTTGTGCTGATGGGTCACTGGATGCATGATACCCCAGGAAGAGTTTGTGATGTTGAAGGTACTCTGCTCTGACAACTTCTGGAGGGGACTGATTCTTGAGCACTGTCTTCTAGGCAATGAATCCTTTCTTTCTGAGGAGTCTGGACTTTGTATCACAAGGTCCATTACAGGGGTGGAGGAGCATGGAGGAGTAAGGATGATTCTTAGGTTTCCTTTTGTTTTTATTTTATGTGTATGAGTGTTCTATCTACACATGTTTATGTACACTACATAAGTGTCTGTTGCCCACAAAGTCCAGAAGAGCAATGGATCTCTTGGAACTGGAGTTGAGAATCACCTTATCTGTGCTGGGAACCATGCCCCAGGTCCTCTGTAAAAGTAGCTGGTGCTCTTAATAGTTGAACCATATCTCCAATCCTAATTCCTAAACTTTCAGTTTGTGCACCTTAATGTTCATATGTAGGACTGTGTATTGCAATCTCTGGTTTATTTAGTGAAATCCCCACTATAGTGGGGGGGGTCTTCAGGGACAGACTGGCTGGATGAAAAATAGTGTACAGCCCCATAATTGGTACCTAGATACATAGTTTGTTGGATAACTGAATGTAATCTACATCTATTCCATCTTTCTCTCCCCCTGTATTTCCTTTGTCCCTTGTTCTTCAATGCTACCATCACCCAATGTGGGAAAATTCTTCGGATTATCAGAGATACCACCTGTGCTGGAGCTGAACAAACAGCACATCAAGTCCCTTAGATCCAGGGCTCTCAGAAGAGCAAGAGAGACAGCGGAGCAGGGGGGAGTGGGTGATGACATCCCAGGCTTACCCCTTCCTCCAGTGCTTCAGCCCTTATGAACTTAGTGGTGCCTGGTCAGGTCCTCTGCAAAGCAGTCAAAGGATACTAACTCTCAATTCCCCATATATCCAGATTCCACCCAATTCTAATCCCCTCTTCCACTGAATGCCACTCCCACCCCCACACTTCTGACGGTCACTTTGGGAGTCCAAATGGTAATACTTTATCTCATACTGGAATTTCTTTGGAATGGGAAAGAATGAAAGAAACAACACTGAAAAAATAGAGGAGGCCAGGCCTGCCTCGGGAAGCTGAGTCCGCTCAGTCTTGCACTCCACACGCGCCTTCTGCTTTGTTCCCTCCCGCTACACCCCAGTGATCCAGTCCTTTTCCGGCCCCCTCTCGTGGGAACCCAGCACCCTACACCGGTGCTGCACCTGTGCTAAGGGCAAACAGGGAGCATCAGCGTTTCGGGTGCAGATGGACGCTGCCTGGAGACCAAGCTGCCTGCTCCCCCATCGTTCATCTGGGTCAGGACCAGGACTAGAACCCTACTACACCTCTAGTTCATTTAGTGCTAGTGCGGTTCTCACATCCATTCCCAGACGCCTCCACTGCCTTAGTCAACTCTAACTCAAGGCAGGCTTTTACTGTGTACAGTCTCCGTTGTGAGCAACTGCGGCTCTCCCGACCCTCCTGGAAGCCCTGGAGCAGAAGCTTAGGTTTGGGGTTTCAGATAGAAGATGCGGTGGTCTGAGGCAGAAGCTGGAGCTACCCCAGCCCTCACAAACAGCTGCAGAGAGCTAAGATAGTGAGTGATCTGTGGTGATTACTGCGGCCACTGCGGCAGAGCGCGGTAACTGCGGCTGGCTCCAGGCAGGCAAAGGCACCTGCTCTGTAGTGTAGGATCCTGGGTCAGAAACCGTATCACCACCGCCACTTCCACATTTTCTAAACCACCAAAGGAAGATGTTGTGCCCCACAGCAGCAGCTACTCACTCCTCCCGTCGTGTAGTCCCCTCCGCAGACGCACGCAGGCGCCCGTGTACACACACACACACACACACACACACACACACACACACACACACACACACAATTTCCAGAGAGAGGTGGGCAGGAAAGACATCTCTAAGAGAAGACTGGAGAACCTAGCGCGGGGGCGAGCCTGGAGAGCAGTCACCCAGGAGCGCGCGTGGAACTCTGGAGCGGGGGTGGTGCGCCAAGTGTCACCTGGTGGGACAGAAGCCGCCCAGACAGCTGGGACCGGCTGGAGTCAAGGCGAAGCTGGTGGAGAAGTGGAGGGGTAGAGACAGGGCAGGGGGCGGGAACCAAGAGGGACGGGCGATGTAGTGGGCGGGAGCCTGAGCCACCAGCGCTTCGGGACCAGGTGCAACGGGGGTTGTAGCCCACTTGGCGGAGCTGAGTGGGACTTCACGGGGACCATGGAGCTGCTCAAGCTGAACCGCAGTATGCAGGGACTCGGAACCGGGCCGGGTTCCTCCCTGTGCCGCCCGGGTGTCCCCCTCAACAGTAGCAGCACCGGCAACCTCAGCTGCGAGCCTCCTCGCATCCGCGGAACCGGGACCAGAGGTGGGTGCCTCCCTAAGACCCTCTCACTGCACCCCATAGCACTAATGAATAACCCTCATGACCTCTGCACTGTCAACTGCCCGTTGCTTTCCCTTGTAGTACTTTCTCGTCTTCCACACAGTTCCCTCCAATCCACACACTGTGCCTCCAAGCTCTTGCAACTCCTTCACACACCTTCCCAGCACCTGGTTCAGAGCCCTGGCCTCATATTCCTCTGCTATACCTATGACTATTGTTCACCCCCAAGCTCAGCACCCCACAGCCGGGAAGCAAGGACCGCTCCTTGCCAGTAGGTCTAGCTCTTTTCCTTTAACGTCCAGTTCACAGAGTCAGCACTGGAGAGAGAGAGAGAGAGAGAGAGAGAGAGAGAGAGAGAGAGAGAGAGAGAGAGAGAGAGAGAGAGAGAGAGAGAGAGAGAGAGAGATCTGTAAAAGAAAGGAAAAGCAGAAGACTGTGAAGACTGTGCTGGTGAGGGTGTAAGCTCTCTGGACTGCCTGGATGGGAGACTGGAGTTGTAATTTGTCCCCCATCCCAGCCTTCCCAAGAAAAGATTGTCAAATCTGAATTTAGCCGGCACTAGGGAATGCTGCCTTTCTTGTTTCTATTTGCCCCAAAATTCCTCTGCTCCCAGAGTCAAGTCCTTCATCTATTTCCATGCCTCTTCCGTTTTTCTAAAGGTTTCGGAGTCCCTTCCAATGACTCCCAAGTGTCCCTCTTCTTATGTCTCACTTTCCTAGAGTCACTTTCCCTTTGCATCAGACACCCCATCCCTTTGTGTCACCAGCTTCCCTTCCCACTGCCTTCACTCATCCTGTCTTTAAAGTGATTCTCCCTCCTCCCGTCAGCAAACGTCTTCAGTGCTTCAATGAACATTTTAAAATGCATTTCCCCCTTCTCGTACCCATATGTACTTTCAATGTTTAACGAACACTTGCTAGGGTAAGTGCTGGGGACACCGGTATAAACTAGACATGATCTGCAGTCTCATCATTGGTCTGCAGTCAAGTACACAGGGACAAAGACCATTGGGAAAACCACAGCCTGGAATCCCACCAAAGGGTCTGATTGAAATATGGACAGCCAAGGGAGATGGTGTCTGATAACCTTGCCAAGGGTGCAGCCTGGGAGCTTGGGTTCTGTAAACAGAAAGGAAAAGAGTTGGAGTCTGTGTTCAAGAAGGAAACGTTGGAATAAATTATAATCCACATAATTACTTACCCCATAAAACAATCCATGCTTTCTCGGTCTGGCTGTTACCCGCTGTCACTTCAAATCTTTCATTCAGGAGATATTTACTGAAGCAGAAACTGCACTAGGCAACAAGGATATGAGGGTAACACGCTGACACAATCCTACTTAATGGAGCTCTGAGTTTATAGGGAAACAGGTAAGCAAGGGACGGCAGCGCAAGAGGAACACCTCCAGCCTGCCCTACCCTTGGGAATCAAGACTGCTTTCCTGGGGTGGTGAGACATGGGTTTAAGCAGAAAACTATGACACATGGAGAGCTAAATGAAGGAGCAGAAGAAGCACAGAGTCTTAGGCAAAGATAGGCTGTCTAAAAAGCTCAAAGTTTAAGCCCATGGCATATTTGTTCAGCACAGCATAGTTTTTGAATGGCTGGAACATGTACCATTAAAGATACATAATCAACACTCAGGCTGGACCTTCCTGGAGTATTTATGGAGAGCTTTATGGCCCTTGCAAAAGAGTGTAGCATTGAGATCCACTGAAGGATTCAATAGTGCTTCCCGGGTTAGTTACATTGTGTCGAGAATGGATGGGCAGATAAGATGGAATGCAGAAGGATACTTTAGAAAGCTATTACATTACACAGATCTGGCTGAAAGATGATGCTAACATAGAGGTACTGGCAGAGGGGATGAAGACAAGTGGACGGATTTGAGAGCCACTTCTGGAAATGGAATCAACGGACCCTGATGACCGATTAGAAGTAGAGAGGGTGGATGAGGTCAAGGGATGACATCCAGTTTCTTGTTTGGGAAAACTGGAAGGATGTAGACAGCATATCATAAGAAAGATAATCAAGGAGAGGCTGGATATGCACTTCATATTAGAGTCTTTGCTAGATACTGCAAGGCCCTGGATTCAGTGCCCAGAAACAAGGGAGCAGAAGTAGTTTTGGAAGAGGGGATTACTAAAAACTCAGTTTGGAGTCCATGGAATTCAAATGGCTAACTCACCAAAGCAGCTGAGTACAGAGATTTAGAACTTACCTTGGAGAGCTGAGCTGGAAATACAGACTTGAAAAGCCTTCACCTAGAGAGAGAACTGGAAACTATAGGAATAGGAAAGAAAAATCTTTTTTAAAAAAACATTGTATAAGACGAGAACAGGGAAGCTGACACAGGCCCCTACAGAAGGCTGTCATTTAAAGGCAAAGCAGAGGGAGCAGAAGAGTGAAATGAAACAGAAACAGTAGCTGTGTCATTGCAGAAAGGAGAGGAGATCTTGACTGAGGTGGAGTAGATGATGCTAAATATTGCTATGACAAGTCAGGGATGAACAAAACACAATGGGGTTGCTTAGACACAATGACTAGTTCTTAGGAGGATGTGTGGAAACCAAGACCTGACTCAGAGTGGGCTGTGGGAAGGAATAGCAAGAAGTAAACAAGAGTAGTTGGGCAAAATGTCCAAGAAGTAGGGGTGCTGGGAGAAAGAGAAATGGGACAGTGATAGAAATTGTGTGGGGTTGTGGAAGAGTAGGCTGTAGCCGAGCTATACTGCCCCCCCACTTTAGAAACAGGGTCTCATTTGTTGCCCAGGCTGATCTCAAAATGGCGATTTCAAACAAGTTTGGTTTTTGTTGTTGTTGTTTTCCAGATTTGCTATATCCTGGGCATTTAAAAGTAGGGAAGACTTAAGAGAGATATTGAAAGGTTCTCATGCAAGGGAGGGCAGCCAGTAGAGGAGGGGGTCCCTGAAGAAGCAAGATGCTCAGTGATTCAGAGCCCGAGTACAAGGACAAGCCTCATTTATCCGGATGCTGTTGCTTAGACACATCAGGTTGTTATGCAGGTGTGCGGACCCCATGCAAAGAGCGTTGGCCAGCCTCACTGAAATAGTACCCCACAGATGCTCACGTCACCTGGCTCACTACTACACTGCCGAGAGAAATATGGACACTGTGCGCTTTAGGTAAATCTGAGACTTTACCCTTACCTCACATGCTGTCCATAGTAAAACGGGTGACACCACACTCAGTGTTGTCCGCAGTCATTTAGAGGTGATTTGTCTATCACATACTACTTTTATTTTATAATTACCTACAAAATAGCACAACTTCCACATGGCTGCTTAAGTCAACCTTCTCAAGATATTACCCAGAAAATCATGCAGTATCATTCTTCAGCACTCAGGTATTTCCAGCAAAGACTCAGATAGTCTCCGCGTTCAATCAGGCTCTCCGCTATTTCACACAATCAAGATTAACATCTTAACTGAGCTAAACGTGTTAACACCGGACGTTTATACTCACTTAAACAGTGCCCACACATCTTGGCTAATGCTACCACCCCCTCATTCAGAAGCGCCGTCCCGTGATTATTCCCCCGTTCACATACAGAGCTCTGCATACAAGCCGTGCTTCCTGAAGATGTCATCAGCTCATTAGTGTTGGTTACCATTTTTGCTTACTTCATTGTCACCACAGTTACTTGGGTGTTCTTTAAACTTAAACACAGCCTATATTCAATTTGATATTACCAGTTTATTACCCAAATAAATAAGGGCTACCTTCACCTACCTCTATATTACTCGCAAGCTCTAAGGCATTACTGTGTTCTGCTAGTACCAATTCACCATTGCATATTACCTCTGCTTACTTGCTCAATGCCACTGACACTTGGATGTGTCTCATTCACCCAGCTACTCACCCAAGTTAGTTGAACACTACCCATGCTCACCACACATATATACATGAGTATTACACTGATTTCTCTGTTCACAAGAAACCAAATACAGCACACCACATGAAGGCATTGGCTGTTTCAGTTCCTGTGAAGTTTTTTTTGTTTTTGTTTTTGTTTTTTGTTTTTTTTATAAAACCCTGTTTTGTTTTCTTTGTTGATAAGCTACCATGTACCCTAGGCTGGTCTTGAACTTGTGATCTCCTGCCTCCAAACCCTAGAACTAAAAGCATGTGCACCACATCTGGTTTGGTGGGTGCTGGGGATCAAACCCTAGGCTTTGCACATGCTAGGTAAGCACTCTACCCATTGAACCACATCCTCAGCTTAAGCCTATCGTTTGCTGTAGATGTTGTCTGGATCCTTGTGCTTATGCTTCTCTGCCATTATCTGGATGATCTCACACACACACACACACACACACACACACATTTGCAACCTCACATACTCTTTCGCAATGTTCACATACATGCATTTGCTATACAATTGCTTGTCATGCTTATTGTGACTTTAACCTCTTTTTTTCCAGAAAACTCCAAGTATATTAAGAATTTCATAAAGAGGAAGCCTAGTTTCATCTTTTTGGGCCACCACTAGGTCAAGAGCACACATAGGGTGTGTATCGACTGCATGAATGGGTGAGACACAAGTGCTTAAGTATTTGTGTAGTTCAAAGTGCTACACAGTCTGAAGTGTAGTAATTAATGTTAAGGTGGGTAGAGACAGAAGAAAGTGAACTTGGAGAAAACAAAGAGTACAAAAAAGGCCATCTGCTCCCCCCCACCCTGGGTCCAAGGGCCTCTCTGACAAAGAGTTTATTTATTGTCTCTGTATACACACACACACACACACACACACACACCTCATGACCTTTGAATTTGCCAGACATAGCCTTTCATAATCTGTCCCTGTGAAAAGAACATAATTCGAGCCAGTAATACACCAGTAATTGTAACACTCAGGAGGTAGAGGCAGTAGGATCTCTGTGAATTCATGACTGATCTGGTCTACATAGGGAACTCCTGGACAGCCAGGACTATATAAAGAGACCCTGTCAAAAAGAAGAAGAGGAGAAGGAGAACAGGAAGAAGAAGAAGAAGAAGAAGAAGAAGAAGAAGAAGAAGAAGAAGAAGAAGAAGAAGAAGAAGAAGAAGAAGAAGAAGAAGAAGAATTGAAAATTAGACAGACAAAAGCAAGAATATTGCATCAAAACCAGTCTGTCACCTGCTATTGGTCCATCAAGGCCCTCCAATGTGTGTTTCCTAGGATACACTGGCAGAAAAAGGAAGTACAACAAAGTGAGGTGCCATGATGGAATAGAAAGACAGGGACAGGGAGGAATTCAGATTGGGAGAAGAAAGAAATTGTAGTTGAATGGCTGGGCCTTAAGGCAGTTGTAGATGGCAAGACATTTCAGACACCCCGAGATCTAAGCAAATAATGTTACTGATAAGTCCTGTTTGAAAAGATACCTTTTAAAGATTTATTTTATCAGCAGCAGCAACAACAGTCGTAGTAGAGTGTCGGGTGTGTGTGTGTGTGTGTGTGTGTGTGTGTGTGTGTATACATTCGTGCAAGAAAAATAGGGAATCAGGTTCCCAATATCCAAGATCCGGAGTTACAGGCAGTTGTGAGCCAACCAGCATAGAAATGCTCTTTATAGCTAAACCTGCTCTCCAGTCCCCTGTTTGAGAATTTCTAATAAATGGAGCTTATTTATTATCTAATAAATAGAATAACCTATAAATCAGGTAGTTACCGTTATGAGCCAGTAATACAGTTCGAAAACTAAGCCAAGAGCCAGCTAAGAGAAGCGAGCTGGGCAGTTAAAGAAGAGAGGCTGTACCTCTGGACCCGTCCTACTCCCACAGTGTAGGAGGCTTTCTGTCTTCAAGCTCGTATCTCCCTGACACTGAGGCCATGGGTATGGATGACTCAGTCCACTTCAGTTCAATCCAGTTTTGTTCAGGTTTGCATGTTTATAACACAAAGGTCCAAAGATGAATCTATCTCCCAATAGACAATGACACAAATGAATTGGTCACCTTTCTAGCCCTTCTGACTCACCCAGCAGCGCTGGTCTCCCCTGGGGCTCCTATAGCTTCTTGAACATCTCTCAAACTCACTTCCTATCATACGGTGTGGCAATTTATCTCTTTAAGTATCTCAGCTTCCCTCTCTACTGTAAGCTCTCAAATGGCAGTCACCTCTTTGCCCCCAGTGTCTGACACAAAGGAAGTCCTCTGCAAATGTTTACTTAGTAAGAACGAATGTTTGGAGCATGTGAAAGCACAACGTGAAGAGGAAAACAGGGGTTCTGATAAATATGTAGGGAATATGGAACATGCATGAGTCAAAGAGTGGGAGATTAGCTCCAAATGAGGTGCTCAGGATAGCCTTTGCAAAGCAGTGGCAATCAGTCTGATTCTTGGCAGATGAGGAATTTATTTCCCAGATTTGGGAAATGTTTGTGTTTGGGGTGGAAGCAGGGGGGTTATGAAGAGTATTCATTCCAAGGCTGAGAAGTCAGCTTAAGAAGGAGTCATGAGTGCTCGTGGTGCAGGCAAGAAACTGAGTCATCAAGGCAGCTGGAATGAGTGCAGCGCTGAAAGGATGCCACAGTCCTGAAGGAGGGGCTGTGGACGGCACACAGCAGTTACAGTCCTGAAGGAGGGGCTGTGGACAGCACACAGCAGTAAATGGCTTTTCTCTTCTTTTAGTTGGGGAGGGGCTGGTTTGCTTTGGTTTTCTGTTTGCATTTTGGGGAATACAGACACCATCCAACATGGTTTGGGGGTGAAGTGGAATTCGGGGTCTGGATGAATGGTACTCAAATCCTCCTACAGCCACCTCTCTTTTCTGCCTAGAACTGGAACTGGCCATTAGAGTTACCCTTTATGCGGTGATCTTTCTCATGAGTGTTGGAGGAAACGCACTCATCATTGTGGTCCTGGGACTGAGCCGGCGCCTGAGAACTGTCACCAATGCCTTCCTGCTCTCCCTGGCAGTCAGTGACCTCCTGCTGGCTGTGGCTTGCATGCCTTTCACACTCCTGCCCAACCTCATGGGCACATTCATCTTTGGCACAGTCATCTGCAAGGCCGTTTCCTACCTCATGGGTAGGTGAGACAAACATCTCCCCCTTGGCCTTCTCCCTTCTTAAAGTACTTAGCAAATATAAGGGTTTTTCCTGATGAGGGTGGAGGAAATCACAGCGGTGAACATGCAGTGTGTGTGTTCCCAACGTGATGGCTTCCTCTCATGTTGCTTAGGGGTGTCAGTGAGTGTGTCCACGCTAAATCTCGTGGCCATCGCCCTGGAGCGGTACAGCGCCATCTGCAGACCACTGCAAGCACGGGTGTGGCAGACCCGCTCCCACGCAGCGAGGGTGATCTTAGCCACCTGGCTACTGTCTGGACTGCTTATGGTACCTTATCCTGTATACACCGCAGTGCAACCAGTGGGGCCTCGAGTGCTGCAGTGCGTGCATCGCTGGCCCAGTGCGCGTGTCCGCCAGACCTGGTGAGGGCACCCACCACACTATCTTAGGAAGTCCTTTTCCCACCTTCCTCAGATGCTTACACCCCTCCCCAGAGCAGTTCTCCAGCTCCTACAGGAATTTTCCCTCCAAGCCCCGTTGTACACCCCCACATTTGGAATTCCTACTTGGGGTTCCTCGCCAGTCTCTTGCCCTTCCCAGCGGCATCCCCAAAGCCTACCCACCCCGTCCTTGATCAGCTGGCCACAGGCCAGCTTTTGCCTCTTTCTCTACCTGTAACTAGCCGCACAGGAGACATTATTGGTCTGTGTTTTGTCCCCAGGTCAGTACTTCTGCTAATGCTTTTGTTCTTCATCCCGGGCGTGGTTATGGCTGTGGCCTATGGGCTCATCTCTCGCGAGCTTTACCTTGGCCTTCGCTTTGATGGTGACGAAGGTGAGATCCAAAGCCGGGTCCGAAACCAAGGAGCCCTGCCGGGTAGAGCAGCACCAGGTGGGTGAAAAGCTGAAGTGCACGAGGGGCGGAGCTTTGGTGATGGACATGACCTCCTTTGTGGGCAGATCAGAAAGAAGTGTAGAAAGGAGACGGGAGACCAGGGTAAAAGCCGTGGGGAAGGGACATCGAGTGGATGTTGGGCTGCAATTTAAGAGGAGTTGGCCTTCTGCTTTAATCGCACCCTCTGTGCTCTGTGCTCAGGGCCTGTCCATCAGAACGGGGCTTGCCGGCCTGAAACTAGCCTGGCTGGGGAAGACAGTGATGGCTGCTATGTGCAACTTCCGCGTTCCCGACTGGAGATGACTGCGCTGACCACTCCCACTCCTGGGTCAGGCCCTGGCCCTAGGCCCAACCAGGCCAAGCTGCTGGCTAAGAAACGGGTAGTGCGAATGCTGCTGGTGATTGTTGTGCTTTTCTTCCTGTGTTGGCTGCCAGTGTACAGCGCCAACACGTGGCGCGCCTTCGATGGCCCAGGGGCACATCGAGCACTCTCAGGGGCCCCAATCTCTTTCATCCACTTGCTGAGCTATGCCTCTGCCTGTGTCAATCCCCTGGTCTACTGTTTCATGCACCGCCGCTTTCGCCAGGCCTGCCTGGATACATGTGCCCGCTGTTGCCCACGGCCTCCACGAGCTCGCCCCCGGCCTCTTCCGGATGAGGATCCTCCTACTCCCTCCATTGCTTCACTGTCCAGGCTAAGCTATACCACCATCAGCACACTGGGACCTGGATGAGGGGTTAAGGGAATGGAGGGTAAGACAGGACATACAAACCCTATAAACAGACCCATCCAAACACATAAGAAACACACCAGGACTCATCCAGATGGACGCCCAACAGCATGGATAGACGCCTACACACACAGAAAGTGTTATCTTTGCTGCCCCACTTGAAAGACTGGAGTCTCAACAAGCAAGGAGGCACACTTCTGATAGGGGACTGAGTCCCACCCTAGACACCTGGCACTGACCCCATTGGATAGGCAATCACAATGTCTGTAGCAGTGAATTTTCGCTACGCAAGGGGAGCTCTGACAACTGCTGACTGGTCCCTCATGTGTGTAAATTAATGGCACTATTCATGAGTGCCCATACGTAATGCCAGACTAACTTAGGACATTGCAGACTGTCCCCAGTTTGACCTCATCATTCCCTTTGTCACCCAGCACTGAAAATGTCAATAGGCCTAAGCACACACCTTCCCAACACGCAGACCTTTCCACAATGAAAAGTCCCCTTATCCCTTTCCATTAGGGACTATGGCCCTGACCCTCTTCCTTCACCAGACCACTTCGTAAAATAATAAATGACTTGGTGTCCTCTTGGGTGTTCTGAACTTTGGGAGGCAAGTGAGCAGGTGTGGATTATGTAAAGGCTTCTTCATCTATTTTCTTCCATGACTACTCAACCCTGTGTCCAACACTATACAAAAATGTCTTGGGTATATTCTCACGCGGTTCTCATCTTGGTCCTACCCATAGTCCAGTGATGTTTCTGGGATCCAGCATGGCAGGTAGGATATTCATGACACTTCATGTTTCCTGAGTACATTCTCCCATTTGATGCCACTGTCAAAGTACTATATTAATGGATGCTTGTTAAACTTTTGATGAAAAGATAAAAGGTGAAAGACTACATAAGACTTAAATTATTCAATGTGTGTTTGAAACAACAAGAACCACACTATGGCAGGTACATTAAAGTTAATTGAAGTGTAGGGTCTTTTTATTACATACTTGATCTGCTTTAGTTTCAGAAACTGGTCAAGATACAGTTGACTAGAAGTGCGTTCAGTAGATGTAGCAACAAAGAGACCTGGGGGTGACAGGATGGGGGTCAGTGTGAGTCTCCCAACCCAACTTCTCTTTTGACCATAAAACTCATCTAGCCCCAGAGAAAGGCAGAGAACAGCAACCTTATCACTTCACACACACACACACACACACACACACACACACACACACGCACTAGAGAGAGAGAGAGAAAGAGAGAGAGAGAGAGAGAGAGAGAGAGAGAGAGAGAGAGAGAGAGAAAGAGAGAGAAAAGCAAGAATATGGACAAGAATAATCAGAAGCAAAATATTGGGAGAAGAGAACTCCTTGATACTTTATCTGGCAATAGATAGAGAATCGGAAGGCTTAGGGTTACTGCTGCTGTGATGAACACCATGACCAAAAGCAAGTTGGGGAGCAAAGGATTTATTCCGCTTACACTTCCACATCATAGTCCATCATTGAAGGGACTCAGGACATGAACTCAAACTGGAACCTAGAGGTAGAAGTCGCTGCTGAGGACATGGAGGGGTGTGCTGCTTACTGGCTTGCTCAACATGGCTTGATCAGCCTGTTTTTTTTATAGAACCCAGGATCACCAGCCCAGGGATGGCACCACCCACAAATCAATCACTAGTTAAGAAAATGCCTGACAGGCTTGCCTGCAGCCAGATCTTATGAAAGCATTTTCTTTTCTTCTTTAACTTTCTTTTTATTTATTCTTTGTGTCTTTCACATCATGCATCTTTGTCCTATTCATTTTCCTGTTCCTTCATATCCACCCTCTGCCCATGCAACCCCCTCCAAATAAAACACAATTTAAGAGAGAAAAAAAAAAAGAAAAGAAATCCTGTCATGGAAGCTGCAGTGTGACACAGTGAGTCATTCAGTACACCCTTTTGTCCACGTATCTTTACTTGCTAGTGTCATTGAGAAGAGTCATTGGTCTGACTCAAGGCACAGTTGATGCTGGGCCCTCACTGGGACTTCTCTTGGAAATTCTGTTGTTGCCCTCTGTCATGGAGGTCCTGCAGCTTTGGGTCTGCAGGACCGACTCTTGCAGATCACAAATGGTCTGGTTAGTTGCAGGGTTGGTCTGCCTGCCAATTCTTCCTGTCCTCCCCACTAGGGTAGAGCTCTCCTGCATTGCCCTGGCTAGTTAACCCCTTGCAGCAATGAGCAAAGGGCAGAGTCAGTTCTGCTTTCACGCCTGTGGAGACATTTCTTGATTGACGTTCCCTCGTCTCAGATATCACTGGATATCCTGTTGATGGAGAGAATTGACTCCTGAAAGTTGACCTCTGACCTCTACTTGTGCACTGTGGCATGTGCACTCACACATACACTGTACACACATAATAATAGTTAATCACTTTAAGATAAGAAATAAAAATTAATGGCTCCTCACCTAGGGGTTGGTACTTCCTTAGCCTCTTCCCTCCCCATGCTGAGAGTTGAGATAGGGGAGTCCATGACAATTTGGTGGTAAATATGATTTAAACACACTGTCGGAAATTATCAAAGAATAAATCTTTAAAAATTTAAGGAACGATATAGATGTAAACCCTGAGGTGGAAAGAGTCAGACCCAAGTTTTGTGAGACAGAAGGTATACAAAATTTTAAATTCTTTACTAAAGGAAAAGAAGGCAAACTGAGTACACATAAAATTGCTAGAGTCCTGAGCCAGCACCTTGGGAAAGGCCTGCACAGGTAAGGAGCCCTGAAAGCTTTGTTTGCCTTTCCAATCGACCGTCCACTAACCAACCGCCCTAGAGGAAGGCTGGATGGAGGGAAGCGCAGTGAAGAGGGACGCAGGCTCTCTGTTTACCATCGCTTCTCCCAGGTTCTGGGCTCTGAAAAGCTGGGAGAAGGAAGAAAATGAAGGAGAAGGCGTTCCAAGCTGTCAACTTAAGACCGGGCTGGTTAAAAATAGAATCCCAGCTGGCCTGAGGAGCTGGAGGGAGATATTAGGCCTTACACTCATGCCAGCTTTTCTATGGGAGCAGGAATAGGCTGTCCTTAGGCTCCTGGGTAGCTTCAACCAACCCTTCTAAGAAGATGGTGAGGACAGCTCCTCTATCAGGAAGGCACTGACTCTTGAGGACCACGAGAGACTGACTCCAGGTTCTTTGAATGTCCAGTGTGAGTCTAAGTACTGTAGCCCAGGCTTGACCTAGAAGCAAATGCAGGGCATCGCCTGAGAAATACCACTGCACACGCTGACATCCTTTCACACAGAACACCCACACCTCAACCATCTAGCTCTGGGCAATGTCCTGTTTCAGTTGTGAAGTCCCAAGCATCTCCCATCTGTTTTATGTTTGCTGCAACTTGGCCAACCATGTCTGGTGCAGACTTACTGTCACTGTCCCCAGGAGGCCTTGTTTGATCACTCTGGAAAGCCTGTCTGCTTGTTCGGTACTTCACTTCTTTCTTTCTCCTGATAGTTCTTTGTGTTCCTGCCTCATTTCTTTCTTTGGAGGAAACAGAGTGATAGGATAGGAGGACAACCGAGCCGGGTGACAGAGGGGGTGCTGGTGAAATGGTGATGCTGTAGGTCCTGGGACAGGCATTAGACAGATTCATGGATTTCCTTCCCAAGACCCTTTGGCGGAGCAGCCCTGTTTTCCAGCAGTGAGGAAGGTGAAGCTGAGGAAACTTTGGGGAATTCGGTAAGTCCCCACATCCAGAAGGGAGCCCAGAACTGAGCGCAGAAGCCTTTCCTCTCCACCACAGAACTAGCCACCCTGTGTTGTGTGAAGCTGGGCTTTGTGGTGCATGCCTTTAATCTCAGCACCAGAGGCAGAGGCAGCTGGATGTCTGTGAGTTCAAGGCCAGCCTGATTTACATCATGGTTATAGGTTAGTCAGGGCCACACAGTGAGACCCTGCCCCCTCCCTGCAAAAAAAAAATCAGTACGATTTTATACAGGTTGTCTCAGTGAGTTTCAGACGCAACTGTCTAACAGGAATAATTACATTGCATTCATAATACCGTTTCAGAATTAAGTAGACTAGTGAACGTGAAATGGATCATCACTGAGTCTGGCATGATAAGGGTTAAGCCTGAAATTACATTGTGACCAGGAGGAAGAAAAGCACCAGGAAACAAGGCAGTCTATCACTGGGTCTAGAGTAACCTCCCAAATGCCCTAGCATATATCTATGCTAACATGTGGAGTTCTGTCAACCTCAGATGTCTTTCCTCAAGAACAACCTACCTTGTTTGTTGAGATGGGGTCTCTCACTGACTTGGTGACTAGCCAGAGAATAGGAAGAATCTCTCTGTCTTCACCTCATTAAGGTGGGGGCTAAAAGCATGTACTTCCACACCTGGCTTTTTAAATGTGGGTTCTGGGGATCTAACTCAGATCCTCATGTTTACACAGCAAGTACATTATCAACTGAGCAGGCTTCCCGGCCAGCCTGGAACCCGCTATCTCAAAATCCACCTCTGCCTTCAGAAGGGAATGGTTTTGCTATATCACATGATTTCTACCATGGCCCCTCCACAGCCTTAAAGCAATGGGACTGTTTAGATGCTCTCTACTTTAATTAATGGACTCAAACCTCCAAAACTGTGAGCCAAATCAACTTTTCTTCTTTATAAGGCAATTGTTTCATGTAATATGTTACACGGATAGCCACCCCTAACCAAAAGGGACAGATGTAGTTTAAAAGGAGAGTCGGAACCTGCTGTAAGATGATACTAGAAAGTAAAGTCAGTAATTGAACCCAGCTCAGCCTGACCTCAAAGCCCATTTTTTCATCTTAAATCCGGACTAATTTCAGGGAGGCCAATAGAGGGCTGGAGGAGATAGTTGAGAGCTGCAAGTCACTCTGAAGTCGTCCCAGGGCTTACAGCAGAACCTATGTATTACAGGGGCACCTCTGCAGGCTCGGACCCCTCCCTCAGCAGCTCTTGTACAATCCCCATAGGGATGCCCCTTGGAAACCATCTGCTATAAAGCAAAAGTACTGGGTAGTATCCTGGAGATCCCATCTTCTTTTGTTTGTTTGTTTTTCGAGACAGGGTTTCTCTGTGTAGCTTTGGTGCCTGTCCTAGAACTAGTTCTTGTAGACTAGGCTGGCCTCAAACTCATAGAGATCCACCTGCCTTTGCCTCCTGAGTGCTTGGATTAAAGGCGTGTGCCGCCACCACCCGGCCTAGAAATTTCATCATTTAATATCTCCCAAGAAGACAGGTGTCCCAGAAACTCCAGGCAGTGAGTTAGAGGGAAGGAGCTGTCACCATGAGCATCTAGAAGGTGCAGAAGCCACATCCTCAATCAGATTTGACTAGTGGGGAGAGGAAGATGAGTTGCAGATGGTTCATTCAAGTTACCTCTAGGAAGCAGAAAAGAAAACAAAACAGGAGACAGCAGGCCCCAGCTCAGCATGACTACGGAAGCATAGTGGATGTGGGGCTCTCCAGTAAACTGCGACCTGTGTTGTAGATTCCAACCATGATCCTTTGACTGCTGGTTGCTCTCTGAACCACACTTACTACTTCTCAAACTTAGGAGGTACTTGGTCATCCAGACGCTTGTCTCATCACTAGCAGCATTCACAAAGATCATCACCTCCCTTTGGATAGGACCCACGCTTTTGTCAACAAAATTTCCAGCCTTGTCATGTAGCCACATCTTAGGGATAGGAAACGGTTAATGAATTAGAGCCACTGAAGTAGAACTTGTCTTAATCAAACAGTTTTGGACGTCAGCAGCCTAAGGAGGCATAGAAATAGTGATCGATAAGAGCTGGAAGGCTCCTGAGGAACGTACACTTAGAGGATAAGGGTAGCTGGAGACAAAGTCCGGTTTCTCAGGGCAAAGCAAGAAGGCTTTGAGCAACACAGACAAAAAGCCAAGACACTCGGCACTGGAATATAGGACCTCAAGTATATTTTACGAAACAGTGTTACCTACCTAAATGTGTGCAAGGCGGTACAGCTAGCTGTGAGGGCCCTTCCCCCACAGAAGCAAAGCCTTCCAGGCAGAACCCAGCTTGTTGGCAAAGAGGATTCCTTTCTTGCCTGACCTAGAGATGACATCCTGATGCTTCCAAATTTAGCAATATTGGTTTTTCCTGAAATAATAGGGTATCTTTCCATGGCATTTGAAGCCCAGCTCCTAAACAGCCTTCCTGTGGTCCTAAACTCTACAAGAGCAGTTCACGGAGGGGTGGTGGAAAGTCTGACATTTCTGATTACCGTAGCCAGAGCAAAGGGGGCCTTCATGTGGATCAGGAAGGAAGCAGCTGCATCTTCAACCTGGAACAATGGTGCAGTGCAAACAAGAACTACGCAAGGAAGGAAGGAATCAGGCCAGATGAGACCAATGTGCAGCTACAGCACGGGGAGCTAGCCCGCAGCCTGCACGGGGAGCTAGCCCGCAGCCTGCACGGGGAGCTAGCCCGCAGCCTGTTGAGACAGAGGGGTCTGGTGCCTAGCCTACTCCACTGCTGTTTACCAGCTTTGGAAGACCAGTCTTGACAGTGTGCTTACCCTTCTGAGCTCCGTTCCCCATCAGCTGCCCTGCCACTGGCTCTCGGGGTCTCGTGAAGCAGATATATTCCTTTAGAAAAGCACACGCTCAGTCTGAGTGTTAGAGGCCCCAGCAGTGAGACAATTCTAGTAGCACCCACTTATATAACTCAAAGATGGTATTGGATCATTGTATCTCTACAGTGAATCCAATCAACTTCTGCTCCCTATGAATACTTCAGTCTCTTATGGAAACATCAAACGTACGGTGAGTTTATTAGTCATATGTGCACATGAATAGCCAACTAATTTCATAACCCAAAGACCAGTAGGGTCCCTGGCTCCTGTCTTGTACCTATTTCCTTGCTGCCACAAAGAATCACCTTCAAATCTCTTAACCTTTTTTGTTGCGTTTATTTTTTCTTTTGTTTTGTTTTTTATTTTCCTCCAGGTCTTTAAACAGGCTACTGTTTTTCTGTTTGGCAGAATGATATATTTACTGCCCAATATGGAGGATGTGGATTTAACTGACATTTCCATTTCTAATAGCACACACACACACACACACACACACATACACACATACACACATACACACACATCTTAACATCAGTGATAGCCTATTGTTTCCTTGTAGTCTTCCTTCCATGTCTCTGTGTATTTCTTTCTCACTTTAAGTAAGAGTGACCTAGACAACCCACAAAATATCAAAATACTTCATAAACATAGACCCCAACCATGTTTGCATGACAGCCTCTCTCCACTTTAATCCAAACTCTCTTATATCCTGCTTTTAATATTTTTATTTAATATAGCTTATTAATTTATTCATATTTTGAGACATGATCTCTATAGCTCAGGCTAGTCTCAAGTTCTTTGTGTAGCCCAGGATGACCTTGAATTTCTTTTTTTTTTTTCTTTTGGCTTTTCAAGACAGGGTTTCTCTGTAGCTTTGGATCCTGCGCTGGAACTAGTTCTTGTAGACCAGGCTGGTCTCGAACTCACAGAGATCCATCTGCTTCTGCCTGCCGAGTGCTGGGATTAAAGGCTTGCGCCACCACCACCTGGCATGACCTTGAATTTCTAATCCTCCTTCCTCCACCTCCAGAGTGCTGGCAGTATAGGAGTCTACCACCAAATCTGGTTTATGTGGTGCTAGAGAATGACTTGAAACCCCACACATTGCGGGTAAAAACACTGCCACCTGAGCTCCATCCTTAATTCTCATAGTTTTTTAAATTAATGCTGAGTTTTGAAAATGTTGATTATGGCTGAGAGTGTAGCTCAGTAATAGTTTATTCAGCATTCATTAGAGCCCTGCATCCAATCCCCAGCACCATAAAAATAAATAAATAAACAAATATGTTCCAGGTATGGTAGCCTAGGCCTACAATCTAAGCATTTTAGATTTAGAAGTAGGAGGCTTGATAGTTCAAGGCCAGCCTGGCTATATAACCAGTGTCTGTCTTGGAAAAAAAAAATAGGAGCTGGTGGAGTGGCTTATTGGATAAAGGTGCTTGCTGCCAAGATTGATGAGTACTGAGACCCACAAAGTAGATAGAGATGACCAACCCCTACAAGTGTCCTCTGGCCTTCACAGGTGTGCCATGGCACATACATGCCCACTCATACACACACAAACACACACATGCACACACACTAAATAGATAAATAAATAGGCATTTAAATTTGTGTGCAAAATATTAAGATATTTCCTAGCTTGATTATTTAGTTGTTTTTTTTTCTGCTAATTCTCCTTAAATAGTATAAACAGACCAAGGCCATCACTCTGGCCCTACAAATCCAGCAGATTTTGTCAAATGTATGAATGAAAGATAAAATTTTAATGCAATGACTTGTGTATATGAATTTCTCTGTCTGCCTTCTATTTGTGGATCAGATGCAAGCTCTGAGCTACCACTGCAGTGCCATGTCTGCCTGCTGCCACCATGCTCCCAGCCATGATGCTCACTGAAACTATAAGCAAGCCTCCAATTTAATAATTGACTTATAATTCTTTTATAAGTTGCCTTGGTCATGGTGTCTTTTTACAGCGATAAAAAAGTACCTAAGACAAGGGGTAAACAGACTAGGGTCTTTGGAGGGAATCTTAATAACCTAGATCTTTAGATCTTTCCTTAAGGGCTGGTCAGATCTCTGAGAGAATGCTTTCCTAATTCCTGGTTAATGTTGGATCCACAGGGATCATGCAAAGATGGGGACAGACCACCGAAGTCTAATAAACCAGAAGCAAACTTTATTCCAGGAAATAAATAAATAAATAAAATCTCCATGAGGCACAAAAAGCTTATCAGTAGCTGAGTCCACAGCCAGAGATGGATTTGTAAGGCTGTGGCAAAGGAAGGTTTTTGTACCCTCCCTTTTTATAGTAAGAAGCAACAAGTATTAGGCAATAATGAAGGAATTTTTACAATCTTGAGGTGAAACTCAGATAAAAATTGCCCTTCTTTGCAATTTTAAGCAACAGGTTTCTCAGTTAAACTAGTGTTTGTATTTAGCCCATTGTTTTTCCCTGGCATTCCCTGACAGTGTTTACCAAAGCTCTGCACCTCTCCTGACACTGCCAGTTTCACATGGCAGGGAAGGTACTGTAAAATTGACAACCAAAAAGTCAAAAATCACATACCTCCCATCATTTAAATCCCATCATTTAAAAGTTAACTCATCTCACATCAATTGCTGGTCATGAGTGGTCAGGGTAATTATCTAAAAGCTGATCCTCAGTTTTTCAGAGTGACCCTAAATTTGTAGAGGCCACTTCAGCCTTGCAGACAGAGCTATGGGTTGTAAAGCCAAGTAACTCACTGTTAATAGTTAATCCTCAAGCTGCTGACAGCCTGTTCTTATCCTCCTAGGCTTACAACTTTATATTTATTTATTTCTACTTATTTTTGAAATCTACATATTTATATTCTTATTCTTGTGCTCTTCAGTTAGTAAAGCTTTGGCTCTGGAACTCGAGGAGTCCATGGGAGAAAGAGGACAAAGTTGGCTGCCTGGGCACTTAGTATGCATATCCATACCATATCCATACTCGGGTTTCCAGCTTGTTTGGCACGTGCTGCTCTCAAAGGTACCTGGGGGACCCTAAACTTTTCCTCCTCCAGGTAGGTCACCAGTGTTCTGTCTGTTGAGAGGAGCAAGAGGGAGGAAATCTACAAGCTAACCCTCTCCTCAACAGCTTTCACCCATCTTCTATTATTATTTTTCTTCCCATACCAGTTTTATTTCCATTGCCTCATTGACTTCTCAGCCCTTTGAAGGGCTTATCATATAATTGTGGCAGTTCTTCACTTTCCCAGTGCTAAGAGTCTACTTATCTGAGTCCACTAAGCTAATAAATACAACCTAAATCTTTTTCTTTATGGTTTCCAAAACCTTTCCTCACCATCTCTGAGAACTTAGTCTGTTGGGAAGGGGATCCCAGAGATGAGAGTCCAGATTAGTGATAGAGCACCTGCCTAGCATACACAAGGCCCTGGGTTCAGTCATCAGCATAATGGGATGGGTGGTCCTTTTAAATCCAGCGAAGAGATCAGAGCCATCAATCCCTTGGCATGGTGCCCAATGGGAACCAGAACCGACGATGAGAACACCAGGTGGGAACATTGAGCAGGGGCAAATGAAGAAATTTTACACCCAACTTTCTTTAGCTTTCACCCATGTGAAAATACTATAATGGGTTAAAAATTCCTTTCACCAAAGTTTTCATGGAAAAAGGAGGACAGAATGTTTTCAACAGTGTTCAAAATACAGTCTTTACTAGTCTGAGCCCCAGGCTATTGCTCAGTCTTTCTCTTGGAGTTTAGAGCACCAAGTAGGGGGTGAAGGTAGAGGTGGGGCAGCTGCTTTGAGGCTGCATCTGGGCTTTCTGAAGAGAAAATACTGAGCATTCCTGTGAAGACACCAAGTCACCACGAGTAGATTCTAATTTCCCAAATAATCCTCTTAATTGTAGCTATTGTAATTTAACAGTCGCAGAATTACAAGGACAGTTCTTTCACACAAAGTGCAGGTGAGGAGTAACCTCCCACAGGTCAGGACTGGGTTTTGCCTGCTAGGTCTCTGCAGCAGACTTCCTCCTTGGAAGGAAGGTCAGGCTCAAGGTCAGAGCCTGAAGGTGGAACCAGCTAAAACCAGCTCAGAGGGAGATGTAAATATGCTAAATGTGTCCCAAGGAGGCCCCTACACAGACACACAAACTTCTGGTTCCTGAAAGAACTGAAGTTAAGGTTGCTCCTCAAGTCCCAGGAAAAGCCAGGTCAGCTTCTTCTTCTCAAGGACTGTGGCCCTGACCTCCTGCAACTTCCTGATGGAAGCTACAGAGGACTTTGTATTTCCAACACCTGACGAAGAACAGCCTCAAAGCTCACAGGCTGAGGTCAGGAAAGCTGGTATTGACACATAAAAATCAGTAACGTCACAAGTTAAAAATGAGCATTTGGAACCAGGAGGGGAGAAAGAAGAAAATATCTGTACTAGGTGGGAGAGGGGAGAGCAATTGGAGTTGAACAAAAGGAAGAATTGAAAGTAAGGAGCCAGGACCAGGACGATGGGTTTACATGAGAAGAGCAGCAGCGAGGCTTGGAGAAGGGGAGGAGTAAATGGACAAGAGGAGAGAGGGAAAGAAAGGAGAGGGAGCCCACTGATAAGTTCTACTCCAGCGAGGAATGTGCCTCACCAAGAAGGGCTTGTGTTGCTGTGAAGCCAGGAAGTCGCTGATTGGACAGGTCTCCACCCTGCTCTGTTTGGACAGCCTTGCAAGACGCTAGCTCTCAAGGCCTACCTAGCACACACAGCTACACCTGCCGGCTTCTCTGTAAAGTCAAGTGGAGGCTGGAGGGTGCTGCACCCTTATCAAACGACACCTAACCCTTTCAGAATGCTTCCTCTCGTTCAAACACCCTGCAGGACAGTGATGTGATGGTGGCATTATCTCCCTTCTACAGATGAAGAATTTGGAACTCAGGTGAATGACTTGTCCAGCACCATAACTCAAGAAAATAACTGAGTAAAGCTTTCTAGTACTGGTCAGTCAGCAAACATCACCATCCTTATTCTCCCCAAAGGATGACTAAATGACAACAGACAACGCAGAGATAGTGACTTGAGCCAACAACCAATGTCCCCAGGTTCGTAATTATCCCCTCTTGTTGTGGTTTGGATGTGAAATGTCCCCAGCAAGCTCACACGCTTGAACACTTGGCCCCCCAAATGGTGGCACTATTTGAGGAGGTTATGGAACTTTTTGGATACTCAGTCAAAGTGGCAGTCATAGGCCATAGGGTGGTACTTGGCAAGTATAGGCCAGTGTGCTAGTCTGAAGGCAATTGAGCCTCATAATCTCACAGGAAATAGCACTATTAGGAGATATGGCTTTGTTAAAAAAGTGTCACAGTAGGGGCAGACTTTGAGGTTTGCTATGTTCAGGATACTGCCAGTGTCTCAAAGATGCTCAGCTACTACTTCAGCACCATGTCTGCCTGCTTGCCACCATGCTCCCCGTCATGATCCTCTGAAATGGTAAACGAGCCATCCCAATTAAATGTTTTCTTTATAAGAGTTGCCACTGGGCAGTGGTGGCACACACCTATAATCCCTACACTCAAGAGGCAGAGGCAGGCGAATCTCTGTGAGTTCGAGACCACCCTGGTGGCCTACAAAATAGATTCCTGGACAGTCAAATCTACAAAAAGAAACCCTGTCTCCTCTAAACACACACACACACACACACACACACACACACACGTTGCCATAATCATGGTGTCTCTTCACAGAAATAGAAACCATAACTAAGACAGCCAACTCTGCAAACATCACTAACTTTCTGCCTCCTTGTCTACAGAGATACAGCAAGTTTGGTAACATGTTCCAGCTGCCATGAACTCCATCACGCCTTTCCTTCCATGATAAATGGTACCTCTCACATTGTAAGCCAGAATAAACCCTCTTCCCTTAAGCTGTTTTTGTGAAATATTTATCCAGTCACAGTGATGCAAAAAGAAATGAATACATCTTCCCTTTCATGAAGCCTTGGGTGGCAGGTTTTGCTCTCACAGGGCTTTGGGTTTCCCAGCTCCTCTGTAGCATCCCAAGTCTTCCTTATGGAGCCCTGTGAGGTATGCCATTGCTGAGATCAGTAATCAATTAGAATTTTGGAGAGACTCAGTCACTGCTTAGGTGGTATCAAATACACTCTGGGGACGTTCTCTGTTCTTTCGGAGATGAGGCAATGTCACAACTGTCTCAACTCTTAGGCTGGCTTTCCTGTGTGCCTTACTGTTGTATAAAGTGTTTATTCTTTTTCTGATTGTTGCACAGGATCCACATGGCTTCAGTGGTCATTTAAAGCTTTCCTTAAAGACCTAAGGAAAGCTTCTGGTCTGGGGCTTTGGATTGGTGAGTAGGAGCAAGCAAGATGAGGGTATAGGAAAAGGTGAGGAGAGCGAACCCCTAGTGATCCTGATAATTCTCCGACCTAAACAGTTCTCAACAGTATTTCCAAAATTTCCATTATAATAAGAACCATTTTTTCTCTTTCTTTGGATAATGTAATTCTTTAATTCTAAGGCAAACTCCAGGAATCTGGAGCCCAGTATTGGTTCCTTTCTCAGTATAGACTGTCCCCAGTTTCCAGGCACATCTTGACTCTGTATCTGGCCAGGAATCCATAGCCTTTATCCCTATACACCCAAATCCTCACTAATACACCCTCACACATTTAACATTTTCCATTTCTCCTGATCGCTTCCTAAGCCTCTAGTCTCCTTCATTTGTTCAAAAGCCCCATTTGGAGTCTGGCATGGTGTCACAGCTCTATAATCCCAGCACTTAGGAGGCAAATGAAAATCAAGAGTTCAAGGCCAATCTGGGCTACTTCTCAACAAGATTCCCCCAGAAAAGTAAAAGTCCAGTTGCTCCTGATATTCTTCTCTTCGTCAGCAATTTCCTCTGCCCAAATGTTTCCCTCCTCTTCGTTTGACTAATTTATTCTATTGATTCAGTCAAGTCTGTTTAAAAGTCCCAAGAAAAGAATATCTTCTACTCTCTTAGTCTAAATTGTTCTCCAACATTCTCTTTATTGACTCCCAGTTTTAATTTTTAGCACACACAAACGTGTAGGGTTCCCTACTGTTTGTGCCCTTTCCCTTAGCACAGTAACTTTCATGACCTCGCATCCCCCACACAGGCACCCAGCCCAGAGAATACTCTGGCCACTAATGTTTATTTTTAAAATGATAGGGAGAAGGGATTCATGGCCTCAATGACCACCAGACTATTCTGCATTCCCAAAGCCTTTCTTGGATCTCACTATATTTGTTCCTGGGTCCAAGTTCTGACATTTCCCAGTCCTTCCTAGCTATGGCACAATAGGTGAATCTTTTACACTTTGTAAATCTCCAATGTACCTTCACTGCCTTTCTCCCTATTCTTTGTCCTTTGTCTAATGCATTTCTTCCTCTCAAAATTATTCATTTTTATTTTATATGTATGAGTGTTTTCTAAATAAACTTGTTTATTTTACACCCCAGCTGCAGTTTACCCTCCCTCTTCTCTTCCCAGTGCATCCCGCCCACTCTCTCTCTGTTTCCATCCCCCATTCCACTCTTCCTCCATTTCTGTTTAGGAAAGGATAGGTCTCCCATGGTATATCAAGTTACAGTAAGACTAAGCACCTTCTCATGTGGGCAAGGAGGCTTAGTATGGGAGTAGGGTCCCAAAAGCCTGTAAAAGAATGGGACATAGTCCCTGTTTCCACTGTTAGGAGTTCTACAAGAGGACCAAGCTACACAACTGTCACATATATGCAGGGTGCCTAGGTCAGCCCCATGCAGGCTCCCTGATTGTCAATTCAGTCTGTGAGCCCCTGTGAGCCTAAGTTAGTTGATTCTGTGAGTTTTCTTATGAGCGCTTTTGTCTGAATGTCTGTAAGTGCACTGTATACATACAGTGCCTGGGGAGGCAGAAGGAGGCATCGGATTCTCTGGAATTGCAGGCTGCATCGTGGGCACTAGGAACCAAATTTTGGTTCTGCAAACGAGTGATCCTAGCCACTGAACTATCTCATCAGGGCCCATATCCCCTTCTTTTTTTGCTGCTGTTGCTTTTTATTTTTGTTTTTGTGATAGGATTTCCTTGTGTAACAGCTCTGGCTGTCCTAGAACTAGTTCTTGTAGACCAGGCTGGCGTCAGACTCACAGAGATCCACCTGCCTTTGCCTCCCGAGTGTTGGGATTAAAAGTGTGCACCACCACTACCCAGCTCCATATTCCCTTCTTAAAGGTGTGATCCAGTTGGAAAATTGCTAGGAACAAAAGACCTCAAGCCCAACTCAGACTTAAGACAGAATCGGCACTTTAGTAAGATACCTGGTTGATTCCTTTACACAATAATGTTTGTAAGATGCTAATACATGGGACAGAACTTTTTATTCCACTATTCAATATATTCATATTTAAGGCAATTTCTAGTCTCAACTTGCCATATGTTCTTTATCATGTAAGCCTCCTTAGTGCTGAACCTGAAGCAACTTAATTTCTGCTCCCTCTGCATAGGAGATAGCTTCTTCCTTGACTGCTAATAAACTTCACATGGGTTCCTATAGCTTTTCCCAGACACTTGGGAAAATTTAAAAGTACTCCGGTCATTTTTAGTAATAAATCAGTCACAGTCCAGAAGCTCAAATATCTCCAGTCATTCATAATAGTCAAACTCTGAATTTGTTGTTGTTGCTGTTTTTTAATTACTTTAAAAATACTTATTAAATTTTTCTTCAAGTGATATATTTTGATGATTCTCCTTGTCTTCCCCAACTCTTCTCAGATCCTCCCCATCTCCCTCTCCACCCAACTTTATGTTACTTCTCTCTTAAAATAAATAAATACCAACAGACAAAAAGACAAGAAAGAAAGAAAGAAAGAAAGAAAGAAAGAAAGAAAGAAAGAAAGAAAGAAAGAAAGGCCAATGTAAAAGAAACAAAAAAGCCCCATTCCCCTAAAACAAAAATCAAAAAGCGCAGAGTCTGTTCTGTGTTGACAGCTACTCACTGGGGTGTGGCTGATATGCCCAGGGACACTCACTCCATTGGAGAAAACGGACTTCCCCTTTCCCAGCAGTATGAACTGCAAATAGTCTTTGTAAAACCAATGTAAGTAGATTAATAAAAGATTCGGTTTTTTCTGAAGTAATAGTGTCAGGTATATTGCAATAATATTTTGGAATGCTTTTTCTAATCTTTTACAGATCTACTGGTCCATAAGTTAGCATTACCCTTGTCTTAGTCAAGGTTACTATTGCTAAGAAGAAACACCATGACCAAAAGGAACATGAGGAGGAAAGGGTTTATTTGGCTTGCACTTCCACAGCACTGTTCACCATCAAAGGAAGTCAGGACAGGAACTCAAGCAGGGCAGGTACCTGGAGGCAGGAGCTGATGCAAGGCCATGGAGGGGTGCTACTTACTCACTTACTCCTACGGCTTGCTCAGCCTGCTTTGCTATAGAGCCCAGGACCACCAGGCAAGGATGGTCCCACCCACAAAGAGCTGGTCCCTCCCCCACCAATCACTAATTTTAAAAAGCGTACCCTGCAGACTTACCTGCAGTTCTTTCTCATGAAGGCATTTTCTCAACTGAGGTTTCCTCCTCTCAAATGACTCTAGATTGTATCAAGTTGACATAAAAACTAGCCAGGACCCGCCTAAAGCTTAAGATTATGAAAAATATGTATTGATGTGTAATTAAATTTAATCATAATCCATAAAGTTTTTCTTTATTGGGGGTTTGACAAATTTATGCATGTATACAATGTGCTGTGATTATAGTGATCATATTTACCTGCTGTTGTGCCCTCGTATCCCCTTTGCACTCCTGTCAACCCGTTTCTTCTTAATTAGTTCCTAGCCTACCTTCATGTGTGTGTGAGTGTATGTCTGTGTGTGTGACTTTGTATAAATGTGTGTATGAGTATGTGTATGTGTGAGTGTGTGTACGCATGTGTGTATGTGTGTATGTATGTTTATATGTCTGAGTTTCTGTGTGAGTGTATATGTTTTCGTGAGTGTGTGTGACTGTGTACACATGCACATATATGTGTGTATATATTTGTATGTCTGAGTGTGTGTGTGACTGTGTGTGTAGGTTTTATTCAGGCAGTCACTGATCTGTATTCATGATTACAACAGCTACATCATGTCTTGAAAACAGCAATTTCATAACACTTCTCCCCATCCTCTTGAAACTCACTATTTTTGTCACTCTAAAATGTCTTTAAGAGTCTATCACTCTCTACAGGGCCTGAATGGTTCACTTCCTGTAACCAGGCAAGACTTCCAATGGAGGGATCAGGATATCAAACCAGCCACACAACCTTCAACCTACAATTTGTACTGCCTACAAGATGTGCTAGGGTATAGGTGGTGCAGGAATTGTAGGAGTGGCAAACCAATGACTGTTCCAGTTGAGACCCACGCCATGAGAGGAAGCCCACCCCTGACACTGCCTGGAGGGCCAGGATCCAGAGGCTGGATAGAGAGGCCTAGGATAGAACCAAACATGACTGGCAAAAAGTTAATGAATGATTCCAAATGATACTCTGCTATACTCATTGATTGGTGCCTAGCCCAGTTGTCATCAGAGAGGATTCACCCAGCAACTGATGGAAGCAGATAGAGAGACCCACAGCCAAGCATTAGGATGAGCACAGGGAATCCTGAAGAAGGGGGTGGGAGAGTCAAGGACACACACACACACACACACACACACACGCACACACAAACAAACCATAGAATCAACTAACCAGGGCTCGTAGGGGCTCACAGAGGCTCACAGAGACTGAACCGACAATCAGGGAGCCTGCATGGGACTGACCCACGTAGTCTGCATATATGTTACTTTTGTGTAGCTTGGACTTCTTGTAGGAACCCTAGAAGAGGGAGCAGGGGCTGTCTCTGACTCTGTTGCCTGCTTTGAGAACCCTTATCTTCCTACTGGGTTGCTTTGTCCAGCAACTTGATGTTCCATGTTTTGTTGATACTCATGGGAGGCCTGCCCTTCTCTGACGAGAAACAGAGGAGGAGGGGATGGAGGGTGCAGAGAGGAGGCGGGGAGAGGGGGATGGACTGGGAGGAGAGCAAGGAGGAGAAATAGTAGTCAGGTTGTAAAAAAGTTAATTAATCAATATTTCTTAAAAGGAAAAGTAAAATAAATACATCAGGTTCCAGTGAAGGAAAGAAGAGTCCATCACTCCATAGAAAAGTCGATAATTTGCTGCATTCGATTTGCTGATATTCTAAGTGATTCATTAGAAACAACTGAGCTTTAGTTGCTACCCTACTCTTGGTGCATCTCATGAGAATTTTGTCCACCCAGAAAAAAAGTGTGCTCAAACTTTCTTCCCTACATCTAACTTGCATGGATAAAATGTTGCTGGTGTGATTGTATTAGAAGTTAGATATGGGCCACTAAGGGGGTAGAAAGGGTTTGCAATCAGGCTGACACCTGAGCTATATTCCCGCTTCCCACAAGGTAGCAGGAAAGAACCAAGTCCCCAAAACTTATCCTTTTACTCACACACACACACACACACACACACACACACACACACACACACACACCCTGTGCTTACATACAGATGAGCACAAAATAAATAAATAATAAATATTTAAGAAGTTGAACACTTCCTCTGTGGCTCCTGAAGATTTGTCAGTGTTTCAATTTACCAATCTTGATAGTCCATGTTAGGTGGCAAACAGCACAGTGCTGCTATCAGTGATGATTTTGGTTATCATTTGTAGTGTTTGCTTGGCTGAAATCTTACTTTTAAACTTGAATCTAACATATTCCAAGCCAGTGATTTCTTTTTATTTGTTTTTTAAACTTTTTTTTTTATGCTTGGGTGTTTTGCCTACATGTATGTCTGTGTACCACATTCATGTAGTACCTGTCGGGGCCAAAAGAGGGAAACCGATCCTCTGGAACAAGAGTTACAGTTGGTTGTGAACCATCATGTGGGTGCCAAGAACTAAATCCTGGGTCCTTTGGGAGCCAAATCTCGAGTCCCATAAGCTAGTGATTTTCACATAGGGTTGGCCAACTTGTTGTTCGTTGGATTTTACTAAAATACAGATGCTGAAAATTCCAGAAAGTAAGAGGTAGAGCCAATAGGATCTAAGCTAAAGTAGCCCTTGACTGCAAGCAACCTAAGTTATGTGAGACCTTGTCTAGGAAACTGACTGATCAAACTTAATGTAGTACACTGTTTAGGGTAGACTCCATATCTCGCTATTTAATATTTTACTACACACTCAGTGATGGTGATAAATACTTTACATTATGACTCAAGAATTATAAATGTTACATCTCCAAATTTTCCGTCTATGTTTGTCCATTTTTATAAATTAATTATAATATTCATTGTATTTTTCCAAAATGGTAGCAATTATCAACAGTGTAGATGGCCCTTCTAAAGCTTTTGAAAGTAGAGAACCTGCTTTTTTTTTTTTTTTTGACATGGAACACCACAAATTCCTTATTGGTTATTTTTGTAATGGAATTTCATTAGGTCATTCTTTAAGAAAACATTAGCAATTGACCAAAGTCATTTGGAGTCTCTGTTATCCATGGATAAGTTTTTATTTTATTATGTTATAGAATTTATTACATTATATTATTTCTTTCAAGGCTCTACATTCAACCACAGGCTTCCTATATCCCTGTCTTCAACAAAGACAATCTTGGAACTACTGAAAAGATATGGATAAGTACTTTAAGCTACTGGTACTTTAATCAGTACACTTTAGGTGCAGGTTTCTGATGCCATTGCTTAGGTCACTATAGGACAGAACCCACAGGCCAACTCAGAATTCCCTGAGATCTTCTTAGTCAATAAGCAGATGGGTTTATAGTTTTTCTAACCTGAGATCCAGCACACACACAAAAAGGAATTAATTACATAGAACTGAAAGAACCAGTGAGAGATTATTATAGCTATCAGTCTAAACTATTTTTGGTATTTTCATGTCTTGTCTAGATATACAAGGAAGCTAAGTTATCTACAACCCATACACGTAAACACACTTGGTGTTTGGTGTTGAGGTTGGAATCAGGCTCATGCATTCTAGGCACACTTTCCACCTCTGAGCTATCCGCCAGCCTGAAGCTACGCAGTTCCATAGATTTTTGCTTTTGTAAACTGAAATGGAATTTTTATGTGAAACTTATTCTCCCTGCCTGATCTTTGAAAAAAATCAGTAATTTTTTTATCAATCATTCTCATTTTAAGGGTTTAATTATTTTTATTTTATGCATGTGAATGTTTTGTCTAAAAGTGCGTATGTACCAAATGCTTGCCTGGTACCCATGGAGGCCAGAAGAGGGTACTGGATCCCCTAGAACTGGAGCAACAGATGATTGTTAGCTGTTTTTGCTAGTAAAAATAATCTTTATAGCTCTAATAATGGTTACTTGCATAAGTACAAGCAGGAGGTTATTTACCAGAACATGGGCAATGTATCAGTAGCTATTCCAACAAAGAGAGTGGCATCCAAGCAAGTGCCCATTGTCCTGCAGTGTGTGACAAGGGCTCATGAACCCTTTTGCCATGCATGAGGAAGTGATGAGTGGTCCAGTATTGTAACACAGCTCTCGTGAGTTTGTGGTTTCAGTGGCCTTGTCACTTCTAGAAAATGACATTTTGCATCACTCCTCTGCATCCTCTGCCTCACATTCTCTTCAGTCCCTTTTTCTCCAAAGTCTCTGGAGCCTTGGAAGACTTGACGCAGATGCCTTGCTAGGGCCACCGTTATTTCTTCACTTACTCTCTGCACTGTGACTACTGTGAGCTTCTTCTATAACCACTGAAAAAGTGAGTGTTTCCTACAAAGACTGACAATCCACAAATATATGGTGATAAAAATAAATATTTAGAAGGTTTGTCCTGGTGCTCATAAAGCAAAATACAGTAGTATGTTCCCCTTGAGGCTGAAGCTTATGGTCTCCATAGCCACAGGCTCTTGGTTAGGTTTACAGTACCATTCATGAGTTGCCTGGCCTCTACAGACACTGTCAATTAAACACACAAAAAAAAATTTAAATTCGTATTAGAGGAAACATGCAGTGTTTGTCTTCTGAGCCTGGATTACCTTACTTAACATAATATCTTCCAGGTCTATCCATTTTCCTGCAATTTTCATGATTTTGTTTTTCTTTTCAGCTGAATGAAATTCTATTATATCCACTCATCAGCTGATGGTCATCTATAATGCATGAGTCTTTAGATTAGCTGTTCAGAGCAGTACAGCCATTCTCATCTCCTTTAATGTCCTTCATTGGAAGTGCAGAGGCCTGGGTCCAGCTGTTCGTCTTCTTATGTATCCCAGCGGCTGCAGTGCAGTTGAGCAGCTTCCCAGATGTGGGTAGAAACTTTGCTAT
>JAQHUG010000352.1:485871-497567 GCA_028555095.1 Dicrostonyx torquatus
CCAAAATGCATAGATGCTGCAGATAAATAAGAAGATAAATTAAGGAGAAATTAAGGAGAAAGTTTCTTGACCTTGGCCTCTATCTTTAAGACAGCAAACTAGCAGAGGCATTTGGAGGGTCAAGCCTACAGTCAGGATGAGTCCATGTCTTAGCTGTTGTGGATTGTATTACAATAAACATTTCCTTAAAGTTCTTCAGATAAATGCTCACAAGTGCTATAAGTGGATTGTACGGTAAATCTATCTTCAGTTGTTTTTTTATTGTTTGTTTAAGGATCTTCATGTAGGTTTCCATAGTAACTCAACTAGTTTACATTCTCACCAAAAATTATATTTGTATATATTACGTGAAAGAAGTACACTGTCCGAGGGAGTGAAGGGGATTATGAGGGGGTTGGGAGGACATCATCATCCCAGTTTTGTTTCTGCACGTATGAGAAAATATTCTGACAAAAAGGACTTAGGGGAGAAAGGATTCCAGGTTGCAGTCCATCACCGAGAAAAGTCAAGATAGGAGCTCAAGCACCCACAGTCAAGAGCAAAAAGAGAAAACCATATGCAGGATTCCTGCTTGCTCTCAGCTCACCGTCTTCACTTACTGCTTGAGATCTCCTGCCTAGGGAGTGGCTCTACCTGCAATAGGCAGGGTCTTCCTATATCAATTAGCAATAAAAACAACCCCCCACCACACACACACACACAGGCTAACCTGATCTAAATGATTCTTCATTAAGGCTCTCTTCCCAGGTGATTCTGGGTTGTATCAATTTGACAGGTAAAACCAGTCAGCACATACATGTACAAAATACCATACGAAGCCCCTTACTATGTAAAGTGAATATATGCCAATTTTTTTAAAAAGTATTCTAGGCTGAGATTCCTCACAGAAACTTCCAGAAAATAAAATTAAAGAAGTCCCAGATGGTAAATTAACATTCTTGCTGTACCTATGCAAATAACCTCACCAAACCTAATGAGGCCAAACTCATTTTGTGATCAAAAATCTTTGAGATGCTTTTTTTAAACAATCCAAAATGGAGAGACTATAAAGAAAAAATCGTGGTTAAGTGAGAAATTGCGTGTTGTCGTTCTAGGGCACAGCTGGGCTGTCTGATTCTGATTCGGGGAAGCTAAGCTGTTCTGCCTTGTGTGAGTAGCTGACAGTAACTCAGTCTTGTCCATGGAAGTGCAAATGGCTTCAGTCCAGTGGGAAAGCAACACACAAAGCCCACTACGGCTCTATCTGCACCTTCACTTTAGTCTCCAGTCTCTAAACATGCCTTCCTTAGGTCCTCCTCTAACCAGGAAGACATCCCGCTAGTTTCCTTTAATGCCATCATTTTTACATCTGTATGAGAGTTATAATTTTACCCTAAATGTACTTTTTAATACCTACTTTGAACTAAACCATTTAACTAAGGTTCCATATGACCTTACTTTTGTTTCAATCACAGGTAGCTTAGAGACTTAAAAATAATGGTGTTAAAGGAACTTTTGAGATAGCCCAGGTTTGTAATTTTCCTTGCAACTCGGGGCAGAACCTTCTAGAAACTTTCTGGTTTCTTTTCTGTTCAGCAAGCACTTGGTGTGTTTCCTTCTATAGGTATTAAAAGAGCCTGACATGTCTCAGCAGACATTGTCCCGGTCATTCGACTCCTCTTGACACAATATATACCCCAAAAGTACATGAGAGGGAGACACTCAGATTCAAGTTCCTCCTACAGCTCTCAAAGATATGCTCTTTGTGATGCTAAACACGTTTTATGATTGTCTAAATCAAGGCCACATTGAGCTCTCTGCTTGTACCGAAATGGCAGATAATATGATAGAGCTTATTTTCCTCAAAGAGGGCCAACATATCCTCTTGTGCTTTTGGTGGTGGGGTACCCGGTACACTTCTCTGCATACTGTCAAAAGTCTGGTGACTGGACTGGGCATGAAACTCGGGGATAGAGTGCTTACATAGTATACATGAGGCACTAGGTTCATTCTGAAGAAGAAAAGTCTGGTGAGCTGGGAGACATCAAACTCTTGCCTATGAGGAATACTGCCTTTTGCAGAGTTTTGTTTCAGCTTTGGTTTGAGAAAGAATCTCATAATGTAGCCCAAACTGGCCTCCAATTTGCAGCAATCCTCCTGTCTCAACCTCTTGGGTACTTAAATTTCAAATTTTTGTTGTCATATCTGGCTAGCTTTACAGATGTAAATAAATTCCTGTTTTCTTTACAAAAATAGAATCTTCAGCTGGGTGTGCACATGGCTGTAAGCAGATCTCTGAGTTCTAGGCTAGCCTGGTCTACATACTGAGTTTAAGACCAGACAGGGCTAAGTACATATGAGACCCTATATCAAAAAATAAGAATATGACCCTTATATTTTTTTTAAAAAAAAAACCTTCTGTGCAGCCAGTGGATAACTTCATCTTTAATATCACGTCTGCAGCAAGCCTTGGGTCTCTCGTCTGCAGCAAGCCTTGAGTCTCTGTTGCGCACTAAAATATACATTGGGAAAATTCTGCCTAGAACTCAACTGCCATCCTCAGCAGGGATTCCTGTGATCCCCATCCCACTGGGATGGAATTCAATATTCAAGGTTTATTTTGTTCTGTGTTTTCTTCAGTAGTCTTTGGATACTTCTCTTGGCCACCCCTGTGTTGTCAACCTTATTAGGGGAGGATATGAAAGTAAGTTTCATGCAGTCCAGACTCGCTTCAAACTTATTATACAAGAATGACCATGAAGTTCTGATACCCCCGCCTTTATGCTGGCATTGCAAGCATGTTCCACTATATAAATATAGTGTGATTAAATTAAACAGAAAAAAATGAAATCTATAGTACCCCAGTGTGGTTCATACCCCTTTCCCCAAGGCCTGTTATTTTCCAGAAATGTATCTGCCTTCTGACATCAATCTTGGGGGCCTCGAGTACCACGGTTGGCCTTCCTCTAAGCATTTCAGTACTTCCTCCACCAGGGGCTTTCTTTGTTGCCCCACTGAGTTCTGGCTAAGCAGAATAATTTACATAACTGGCACTATGAACAGTGTCTTGCCTGTCATGACAAGCCATACAGGTGGTTGTGACCAACAATGTCTGGAAAATGGCTCTTGGGCAGGCATAAGGCTCTGACTACAGTCCTTCCCACTCTCATGCCCCCTGCCAGGCAGCCTTGTCATGACACACCAACTTGTCTGCAGAGTTGAGTTCCATTCTAAATCCATACTGTGGTGACAGCGTGTACCTACAATGGGTACACATCATGTCTCTTACTCCTTTCTGTAATATCTAGTCACACACAAAACAGTACTCAAATGTTTTAACAAGACAGACATACATTTATATACTCCTTTCTTTTTGTATCTTGCCATAAAAGTCAGTTTACAAATAATCTGATATGCTTCCTTCCCTTGTATTTTGCTTTAGTTCTGGCTCTGATATTGTGCTTTCTATGCCGTGGAAACAATCCAGTACCCTGTTCTATCGTCACATCAGTACTAGTGGGTATCCTGATTGGAGTTACTATAAAAATCCCTGTAAATACACTTCCATACATTTGGGGTGAGGGGTCCTGATATAATGCTTGTCATGGGTGAGATGAAGGAATCTCCCCTAAATTAACTTTTCTTCTTTATGTACCATATGCAGGTATGCAGAGGCTTATATTAGCCTCTTCATAGCTAAAATAGCTGGTTCTGTACTCCAAAATGTTAAAGAAAATGGAACATTTGTTCTGACTGGTTGACACTTCAGTGGTCTTTTAAGTATAAAACTATAGAGAAGCAGACACTGGGTAAGTTGCTAGAATAATCCAACTCTTTCTCCATCAAACAATTTAATTGAATTATAACCTGTCTTACTGTGGAGCTTTTGTTTATTTTTAATTTTTTCTGTATTTACTGAATCTTTTAAATGTTATTTAATTAAAAAGCATTTCCTCTGCTTTCTCCTACACCTTTACAGCTCTAATATCCGACCATCTGCAAATAAACCTTAAATTGAATTTGTTATTGTCATTTAACCCAAATCATAATGACTTGTATATGTGTGTGAGAGAGAAAGAGACAGACAGACAAAGTCTCACTCACTGTGTAGCTCTGGTTGTCCTGGAATTTGCTATATAAACCAGGCTGACCTTGAACTCACAGAGATCCACCTGATGAACTCTGATTTTCTAATGAGCCAAATTTTGTATTTGTTCATTTCTTGCATTTGAAGTACTCTTCGGTGGCATCCTTGGCCTGAGAATCTTAAATGTAGACTTAACCACTGTACAAATATAGCCAACCACAGTACCAGTTTCTCCATCAGTTTTGCCTCTAGTTTCGTACTGTCATAACATTAACAGAGCTTATTCAGTGCTCATAGCAAAAGGCCTTGACCAGGCAGACACATACAGGCTCATGAATGCATGCAAGCCCACAAAGATGGGCTTTGCACATATCTAAGGCTATGATACCTTTGCGGATTCCAAGGGCTAGGCTGTCATGGATGAGGGTTATCTTCAAAGTATCCGTAGGCTAGGCTGTCATGGATAAGGGTTGTCTTCACCATATCCATGGTGTAGGCCATCACGAATGAGGGTTGGCTTCACCATATCCATTGGCTAGGCCGTCATCGATGAGGGTTGTCCTCACCATATTCTGTAAAGTATTAATACCCATCGCCTTCCTCAGACAAGGATGTGGGTTTCACCTGAGCCCTTACCTGTGTGACATAATAGCAGCACGGGAAAGAAGAGAAATCCACTATCACCGCCCCCCCCAACTTAATCCTCCTCATATTAAGCAAAAGATATGAGGCTCCTCATCTGTCTTCCAGAAAGCAAAAGTTGTGGGGGTGGGGAAAGAGTCATAACCAAATACCCATCCCTCATTTGCTTAGGCACGTTGGAAGCTTGAGCCCATGTTAGTAGCTAATAGTAAAGCCTTGGAAGAACAAACTCCCTACTGTAATAAAGTTCAGAGTATTTAAGGGTCTGCCTGATAATAGGTTTGAAAGTCAAAGGCCCATGAATATCTGTATGGGATATCCTCTTGGGCTGTCCTCAGTTCCCCACTATCCTAGATCAAGAACTAACAATTGCCTAGGAAACAACAGTTAGAAGTTAAGGTTTGGATTTGACAGAAGATGAAGCCTGTAACTCGGTACATTCCATTTGAAATATAAATGCTTGAAAGATCTGGGCATCTAGGGACCCGATGAAAACACAGGGAATTGGATCAAGGACAATAAGGTTCATATCTATAGTAGACCCTGAGAGCACTGGCAGTGGGGATGAGGTGGAATCGAGCTTGAGGAACAGTGATCCCTAGTGACAGAATAAACAGCTATCAGAGTGTAAGTGCAGTCCTGTCAAAGCCGGACTCAGTCAAGAGGCAAGGCCCAAACGTGAAGCTGCCCTTACTGTGAGTAAGTAGACGCACCAGCAAACAGGCCTTCTTGAAGGAATAATCTCGGTGTACTTGGACATGTTGGGTGGTAATGTCTTCCTTCACTGATAATTTGAGGAAAGGATATTTCAAGAAGTAGATTTTATGATCCAGAAAAGATACATCAACTCCATTTTTCTTTACCTCAGACATGCTTTTGCTTTGGCTTGTTTTGTGTTTGGCTTTTGTTGTTGCTTTGTTTTTGAGACAACATCTGTTCCATAGTCCAGGCTGGGTTCAGATTCACTATACGGCCAAAGATGGTCTCAAACTCACTGCAGTCTTCCTGTCATGGATGGCAGGCATGAGTCACCATTGCCCAGCGAGACAGACACACTCATGAAAAGAGTTTCTTGGGCCTCGGGGAAGCAGAGAGGAAAGTCAAGCTCATAATTATATACCTGGAAGTCCACTACCAAACAGAACCTTTCAAAACTTTGAAATATATATGAAATATAAGGAAATTCTGAAAAATAAATTCAATATGTCCCTTTCCTCAAGGAATTTGTAGTATAATAGAGATTGGAACAATTACACAAATAAAACTTGACAAAGATCATGCCAAAATGCTGCTTTGGCTAAGAGAAAGAGAAAGCCTCAAATTTGAAGGAAATAAAGAATAATATTTGGCTCGCTGAGAATGTAAAATAGATTTGTTATGAGATGGTTTCAAGAGTTCATATAAGATATGATGAGATTCTTAACTATGACTGTGTAGCCAAACAGGAAGTACACTTAGGAAACGGTGGCCAGCCAGCTTCAACTTGCCTATGGAGCACAATTGAGCATTAGGAATGGAGACAACGGAGGTGTAGTTAACAGAAGAAAAGGAACAGGGTGAAAGGTGAAGATAGAAAGCTTACATTCAAAAGACTTATTTGTATTTCTGTGGTTGTGTGCATTCGTGCATGCGTGTGTGTGCGTGCGTGTGTGTGTGTGTGTATGTGTGTGTGCTTGCGTGTGCGTATGTGCCATGTAAGCATTCGTATGTGTCCATGTGTGGAGTCTAGAAGACGGTGTTAGGTGTACTGCTCTGCCACTCTCTACCTGTTACTTTGCACTAAGGACTGTCTCTAAACACAAGGGATTCTGTCTCAGCTAGACTAGAAACCAGCACGCCTCAGAGGTCCTTTGGTCTCTACCCTCTCGGAACTAAAGTTACAGGCATTTTCAGGAATGCCTAGCTGTTATGTAGGTGCTGGTATCTGAACTGGTCAAGACTGCAGAGGAGGATCTCTTTGATCTCTTTAGCCCCAGCAAGCTAACTTTCTGGGAGTCTACTTTAGTAAGCCACACTGAGTACTCAAGAGATTGGTGAATTTATCTGATGGTGCAGAGTATTATTTAGAGCGTTGCCATCTTGGCTTGTTTTATTCCACTGAAGACTCTGGTCTTTTGGGTCTCCATTTAAATCCAAAGTGTTTACGCCTTACAAGCCAGTGCTTGGGATTCATGCCATCACGCCGCCTCCATCCTGTCACCTCTTAATTTAGCTTTAGCTTCCCGTGACTAACTAGGGTGGCTGCCGTCTTATTTTCCCTCAAGCGCTGATGTGATGAGGATGAGTCTGCTCAGCTGGAATGTAGAATACCTCCATTATTAAGGCTTTGTCAGGACGGGGGGACTGATAGCGCCAGACAGGATCTGTGTGTTCTTATACTTCTCAGCTCAATCTGAGAGTTCTCGATGTGTGGCTCTTAGGAAAATAAAATGTCCAGTCTCAGTCACTACCCTCTATAAGTCAGACAAGGCGCTCATGATAAATGAAGCCTCTAACTCCCTTTGACCGGGACACTGAGCGCCATAGGACCACCTCAACTTTCACCTACTTTGCACTCATGAGGTCTCACACTCATGTTAACAGGTTTTATTTACTTGGGATCTATTTTCCAGTGTGTTCCTCAACAATTTTTAAGAGTTATTCTTCACTGTTTATCAAATATATGCTCATTGCAAACATAATTTGATTGGAAAACTAAGAAAAAAAGAGAGGGGCTCATTACGGTTGCCATTTAAGCTAATCTTTTCTCATGCATATTTTGATTTTTAAAAGATAGCTGGGATCAAACTGTGCAAATGATTTGATTTTCTTGTATTTTTAACCACTGGATTTTGAGAGTTTGCCACACTTTTAAAATTATTTTTAGTCATTTCAGGAGTGCTAGGAAATGTCATTTTTGCAGATGTGGTGGTTTTATTTGATATATCGTCTCCTGTGCTCATGGCCTGACTACAGCAAAGGTTTCCTGGGCTATGTTTGTGCCTATAGATGTCGAAAGAAAGAAAAGGTGGTAAGAGTTAACCACCTTTGTGTTTAAATGATATGGTTCTTAATTTAAGTTTTCTGCTTATGTTTCCTAAACATTTGTTTGGGGTGTGTGTGTGTGTGTGTGTGTGTGTGTGTGTGTGTGTGTGTGTGTGTGCACTCCCATGTGATGGCAAGAGTGTGGAAGTCAGAGAACCACCTGCTGGAGTCAGTTCTGTCTTTCCACCATGTGGGTCCCAGGGATAGAACTCAAAGTCATAAGGCTGGCAGCAAACACCTCCACCCACCGAGCCATCTCACAGGCCCTTCTGCTCATATTTCTATCACAAATGATGTAATAGCTTGATTAAAGAATCTACAATTGAGCCAGGAACTATAATCCCTGCATGTCTCAGGATGCAGAACCAGGAAGCTCACAAATCCAAGTCTATCATAATCCCGCCTTTTATTTTACTTTCTTAATATTTTAGAATTTTTATATATGAACGTTTTGCCTGTGTGCATGTGTGTATTTGTGTGTGTGTGTACCACATTGTGCTTAGTATCCTCAGAAGTCACAAGAAGGTATCAGATCCCCTAGAACTGGAGTTACAGACAGCTATAAGTCACTGTGTGGGTACTGAGACGACCCAGTACTCTTAACCACTGAGCCATCTCTCCAATTCCTAATCCTGTCTTTTAAAAAACACAGTTTTGTACTGACAATCAGTAATTAAAATATGTATATTTACTTACAAATTAGAAATACAGAGATATTTTACTTTAAACCCAAGAGCCTCTGAGTTAGATTTAGGTAGTTTCCCTGTTTTTTTAAATTAATATATACTTATCTGTTAAAACAACCAGAAACTATTAATTAAGATACATGCATATCTTTCCCTCACCCTCCTACCAAAACATTTTTATTGTACATATACATAGTGTACCATATGTTCATATATGCACAAGAACGCTTACTGGTTTCATGTAATTCAGGATTCTACACTTGCTTTCAAGGTTAGCAGTATATAAACATTTTAATATATTCAGATTATTTTTATTATGTTGGCTAAAATTCCTTGCTGGAGCCAGGCATGGTGGTGTACACCTTTAATCCCATCAGAGGCAGGTGGATCTCTGGGATTGAAGCTAGCTTGGTCTATAGAGAGACCAATTCCACATTACAGCACATGATACCAGGGAAGTCAAGGTAGGTGCTCGATGCAGAGTACACCACATCCACACTCAAGAACAGAGGGAAAGAAATGCACCCATGCTTGCTTATGCTCAGCTAGCTTTCTTGACTCATAGAGTTCAGGAGCCAGCCCATGGGATGGCACCACCAACATTCAGGGTATGTCTTCTCATCCCAATCAGCAACCAAGACAACTCCCCACAAACGTGCCTGTGGGCCAACTTAATCTACACGATTTTTTTCTGAGATTTATTTATTTTTATAAGTATGGGTATTTTGCCTGCATATATGCATAGACACCACCTGCATGTCTGTGCCCACAGAGGTCAGAAGAGGGCACCAGATCCCCTGGAATTGGAGTTACAGAAGTTGTGAGCCACCATGTGGGTAGTGGGAATTGAACATAGGTCCAGTGCTCTTGACCGCTGAGTTATCTCAGCCCAATTTTTCATTAAGACTTTCTTGCCAGATGCCTCTAGGCTGTGTTGAATTGACACTTTAAGTAACCAGCACAGTGCCTCCATGCAAATTATCAAAAATACTTAATTTAGAACATGAAACTTTCATTCATAAATATGAGAAATTTCCTTTTGAAACTTCTTGAAGAATGTGCTTTGACCAGAATGAATGTGTGATTCATATGTGTGAGAAATCAAGAAAGTGTAAATCTTATCAGTTTCTGACTAAATGTGTGATTTGTATAAAAAAAATAGTTTGAATTACTGGTTATGTTATTCCATACAGTCCTCAAGTCCAGTGAGGCAATAAGATGGGTTCCATTCAAGAAAGGTCAAACACCATCCCTAACTCATCCATGTCTGTAGCCCTAACCTTGTTTTCAGAATGGTTTTCCCATCAATCTTCTCCCATTGTAGAAAACTTGAAACCACAAATCAAGCAACATGTCAGGGATTTAAAAAAAAGAAAAAAGAAACTTAAAACATATCCAAACAATTGTTGTTCATCCCAAACATAGATTTCTGTAGGAAATAGGATGAAGGGAAGCCTTCTAAGCTATTGAAAAATCGTGCCTCAGCAAGCTGCTCCAAAATCAAGAAAGGAAGTGAACCTGTCACAACTCGTATGTTAGAAAGACTCCTATATGACATACCCTGCATTGATTTGAATAATTTTAATTTACTGCACCCTCAGAGCCCACATTAAGGTGGAAGGAGGGAACCAATCCCACAAAGCTGCTCTCTGACACACAGCATATACACAACCACGTACACACACATAAGTTTTAAAATGTGTGTGTTAATTGTTGAAATAAACTGTGAACTTTAATACACATTGTGTCTCCATCATATTAATATTAGATATTAAAAAAGAAATGGTTGGGAACCATAGAAAGGCTTTTGAGAAAGTAAAGTCTTGTTAGAGGAGGGGCATTGTTTGTCCCAGCCACCCAGAACCAAAATAGTCACACAAAAGTGTATTAATTAAATCACTGCTTGGCCCGTTAGCTCTAATTTCTTTGGATAACTCTTACATCCTAATTTAACTCATTTCTATTCATCTGTGTATCGCCATGTGGCAGTGACTTACCGGGTAAAACTCCCAATGTCTCTCCCCACCCTTCTTTCTCCCAGCATTCAGTCTTGTCCTCCCCGCCTACCTAAGTTCTGCCCTATCAACAGGACAAGGCAGTTTCTTTATTCATTAGTGGTCATCACAGCACACAGAGGGGACTCCCACATCAGAGTCTCTCTCACTATATAACCAAATTGGCCTCAATTTCACAATTCTCTTACCTCAACTTCCCAAGTACTAGGACTATAGACATATATCACCAGGTCCAGCTAAAAACAGGCCTATCTTAAGCTATATAAATAGTTAATTGCTATTCTTTTGTAGCTGAAATAAATAAAATCCCTTATATTTCTCCAAATTTCATTTTTATTTTAAGAACTTAAAACGGGAGACTGGAGAGGTGGCTGAGTGGTTAAGAGCACTGGCTGTTCTTCCAGAAAACTTGCACCCACATGGTGGCTCAAAACTGTCTGTAACTCCAGACAAGCTCATGGAGCAAAGCCATACATGTGGCCAAAACAGCCACACATGTGAAAAAATAGTAAAAATAACAATTTTAGTTGAGACATCTGGCTTAATATTTGGAGTAATGAAGTTGAAGTGAATAGGACCTGAAGATGCTGTGCCACACAACTTGTTCACTTAAAATTTCAGAAATGTGGTTCTGTTCATCTAAAGACTTTGTATTATTATAATTTAATAGTCTAGTAATCTATTAAAAACATTCTAAATGGTTTGAGAGAATTTATGAAACATAACACTGAGGTATATGTGTGTGCATATTCACACAAAACTGTGGTACATATGTATATGTTCAAATAGGTTAAAAAGTCTCCCGAGAAACTGTCATTCAATGATGTCAATATCAGAATCTTTTACTGCTTCTCTGTCTTCCTGTGTGTATACACACGTGTGTGTATTACAACCAAAGTAAGCAGTTTCGAGTGTAAGCCAAAGGATAAGTCTGTGTTTTCGCCTCTCCTCCCCAGAACTGCCAGAGATGAGGGCTTTAGACAATGCTGTCTGCAGCGTCTCCGGGTACCTGACTGACTGTGTGGGAAGGCTCTATGAGCAACTCTAGCTTAATGCCCTCTGGTGTTCTTCCAGGTGGGTCGGGTCATAGTCTCAGAACTGCGCTGGTCAGGTGGTGCTGACACTGTCTGCATGTCGTGCCTATAAAACCTATTTTAAGTTTCCGAGACTGTGTGTGGAGGGGAAAAGTTGCATATTTGTTATACTCTGCTCCATATTTGCTCGTAGAGGGCAAATTTGTCTTATTAGAGCTTTGATTAGTCC
>JAQHUG010000352.1:498552-528143 GCA_028555095.1 Dicrostonyx torquatus
TCTCTCCTCTCTCTCAGAGCAATTCTGGAATGACTTTCTAGAACCCCTCAGGAGATGCTTTGGCACTAAGAGAGTCCACAACATTGCTTACAATAAATACATCATCCAGTGAAAGCATGTCTATAAAATAAAAAACCTACTTGTGGTTGTTTGTAAAAAAAAAAAGGAAAGAAATACCAGAGCACTTTTTGGAGGAGGAAGGCAAAGGGAGGCAGAGGAAGAAGGGCTAGATATAATTTCCACGAATCATGGTCACTTTGTCTTGGCTAAACTCCATTCTATTTGTGTTTATTTTGGTTGCTTCCTTTCCATCCCACTGCCCCTGCCACCCTCTGTGTGCATGGACACTGCCCTGCATGTGGTTGGTAATCAGAGGCCACTCTTAGCACCGCTTCTCTCCTGCCACTGTGTGGGATATCGGGCTCAAGTCAAGCATCTAGGCCTGCACGAGTGCCTCTACCATCCTAATGCTGTGACCCCTTAATACAGCTCCTCATGCTGTGGTGACCCCCAATCATAGAATTATTTTCATTGCTACTTCATTAATGTAATTTTGCTACTGTTATGAATTGTAATGAAAATATCTGTGTTTTTCAGTGGTTTTAGGTGACCCCTGTGAAAGGGTCATTGGACTCTCAAAGGGGTCACAACCCACATGTTGAGAACCACTGCACTAAGCCCTCTCACCAGCCCATGAAAAACAATTTAACTATACTTTTACAATAGTGTTAATATATACCAATAGTGTTAGTTATAGTACCATCCTTGAAGAAAGTATTCATTGCTTTCTTCTGACTTAAAAATAAAATAAAATAAAATAAAATAAAGTATTTTCCAGGTATGGTAGTACAAACCTTTAACTTTACCTTACAAGAGGCAAGACACAGGCAGGCAGATCTTTATGAGTTGCAGGTCAGCCTGGTCTACATAGCAAATTCTAGACCAGTCAAAGCTATACAGTTGGATTTTTGTCTCAAAAATAAATGAATCAGCAAACACTTTCATGGGGCCAGAAAAAGGTTGAGGACTCCATATACAGAGCCCACAAGGCTACAAGCTTTAGTCGTCCCAGGGAGAGACCAGCAAAGTGAATGAAAGGTGCACTGAACAGAGTGGGCTCCTACGGCCAAGTTCTTGCTCATCCTTACACTGCCGGGGCCTCCCCAGGAGACATTCTGACAGCCTGGTGCCACTCAAGTCCAAGTACTATGCTAGGGATTCAGGGGTAAGTTAAGGAGTCCCCCACCCTGCACTGTGAGTTCTACTGTCACCAGGGCTACATCTAATAGAACATTTTCAGTTACAGGGCAAAAATATAAAAAACAGTAAATCAGGAGCCAGACTTAGTGGCTCATGGTTATGATTTCAAGTATTCAGGAGACTGAGCCAGCCAGAACAACTTAGTAAGACTGTGCTTTTGGTTTTGTTTTGTGTGAGAGTGTCTTCCCTACATGTATGTATACGCGCCACATATGTGGTTGGCCCCCAAAGAGCTCAGAAGAAGGCATTGAATCCCCTGTAACTGGAGTTAGAGATGGTTGTAAACCATCATGTGAGTCCTGTCAATTGAACCCAGGTCCTCCTCAATAACAACACATGTTCCTAACCCCTGAACCATCTCTCCAGTCCCTGAGACTGAGACTGTGTTTTAAAATGAAAAAGAGATACAATTCAGTGGTAAAATGCTTGCCTAGAGTATGTAAGACCTGTTTTCCATCCCCAATATAAAAGCAACAAAACAGAAAATTGAGGTTAAACAAAAGGCATATTGTTTAGTGCCCGTGGATGAAAATGTCCATAGTGAGCCAGTTTCTTGCATGAGTAAATTTAACTACCAAGCAATCATAACAAAACAAGGAACTTGACATGTGCGTGTGCCTGGTCAGGTCCTGATGGGACAATAGTCTTTTATCTTGTCACTTGTATTTTAATAAAATGCTGATTGGCCAGTAGCCATGCAGGAAATATAGGTGGAGCTGCCAGGCAGGAAGTAGAGGCGGGACAGCCAGAACGGGAGAATTCTGAGAAGAGGAAAGAGTCAGTCTACTGTTGTCATTCAGACACAGAGGAAGCAAGATGTGACTGCCTCGCCAAAAAAGGTACCAAGCCAAGTGGCTAACACAGACAAGAATTATGGGCTAATATAAGTTATAAGAGTTAATAAGAAGCCTGAGCTAATGGGCCAATCAGTTTATAATTAATGTAGGCCTCTGTGTGTTTATTTGGGACTAAACAGATATGGGACCTGGTGGGACAGAAACCTCTGTCAACATTTCTGTGTCCACTCACTCAGCTCACAACAGATCTTCACAGCAAATAGCGTGATTACCTCTGTTGTGCTAACTTGTCTCTGTTCCTTAGCTTTCCTATGTAAGTTTTCTTCTCAAGTCCTTATAGTGGCCCCACGTGTATTAGATTTATTTATGAGATAAAATGTCACAAGAGTTCATTAAAAAAAATCTGCAAACTTCAGTGACTCATTGGATGTGGGGTCTGGTCAGTGACATGAGTGACATCACCTCTTGGTTATAACACTCGAGGCTTGGAAAATCTTGCCCGTTGAGTAGAATGAGCTTCTGTACAGGGTGAACTTGTCATGTCAGTGGGACTCCCATGATCATGATTTCTGACTTACTTGAGACAATTATATAATTAAAAAGAAGTTCTAAGACTAACATGGCTTTGAACCAAGATCCCTGACTAGGCACAGTGAATGAAGAAGGGACAGACACACAGGCACCTGCATAGTGAAACTGGGATCTAGTGGGGTTCTCTAACTAATACCTCCCCAACCTAGACCCCAATTGTGTCTACTAGGTTCAGCACAGGGAGGGTTGGCTGCCCATGGAGGAGGTCTCTATGGGTGAGCAGTCTCAGGCAGTAAGCATCCCAGAGTGGGAAGCTGGAGTTACACACACACTGATCATTGCCCGTAAACACTCAGACTCCCTACTCATATTCCAAAGCCAGGCCCATATGGGTAACAGCTTTGTCAGTTGAGCCTTGGAGTTCTCGACGAGGCTGTGCGTATGTTTCAAAACACACATTCACTCAGGACCTTCTCTCACTTAAGGCTTCTCCTACTCCCTACAAAGAAGTAATGCAACAAGAGTCAACAACTTGAAGAGGAAATTGGGCTGATATGAAGACTCTTGGAGGCCTCAGAGGCTTCACCTATAACTACCGCCCCTGCTGAGACAGAATGCTTAACTTCAAAATGTATTACAAGGTGAGCATGGCAGCGCTCAGGAGGCTAAGCAGGAGAATTGAGAATTCAAGGTCAGCCTGGACTACGGAGTGAAATCCTGTCTCTCAAATAGAGCAACTTCTGTTACAAAGGACAGTTTCATGTGAGTTCCGTAAAGGCTGCATCCTTTTCAAGTGGGAGGCAGTTTGAGACAGGATCTTTTGGATCCTAGTGTCCTCCAACTCACAGTGATCATCTTGTCTTAGCCTCCCATCAAGCAGAAATAGAACTAGTTTTTTCCAGTCCTAGGACTTGAATATAGCACCTCAGGCTAAGCAAATGCTCCACCACTGTGCTATTCCCCAGACCCAATTGAACAGTCTTTTTTTAATTCTCATAACAGACGTGGCAAAGAAAACTGGCAACATGAAGCCCAGATGTCTTTTCAGTATGAAAACCATGCTTCAATGGCACCTTGCCACCTACTTCTTTAAAACAGATTTCATAAAGTCAGATAATTCACAGAGAAAAGGCAAAGACTTGAAAGAACACATCCCAGGAGCAAATGATGCCTGGGGTCACGAAGAGATTAGGGAAACCCTAAATGAATCAGCCTGTGTACCCTGTTATGGTGAGTCTCCTCTAACATCCCTGAAGGAGAAGCAACTGCCACACATGGAAATCACGGGGATAGATTTTGATCTCAGGATAAAGAAAATGTTTTCAGTCAGTGTCCTCACTTGTTTCCTGGTTCTGTGATGAGTACCATGAGCAAAAGCAACCTAGGGAGGAAAGGGTTTATTATAGCACAGTTTACAGCTCGTCGTATCAAGTAACCCAGGACTAATTACCAGGGGTGGCATTGCCCATGGTGGGATAGGCCCTCCCACATCAATCATTAGCCAAGAAAGTAGCCCCACTGACTTGCCTATTGGCCAATCTCAATTGAGGCTCTCTCTTCCAAAATGACTCTACCTATGTCAGACTGACAAAAACTGGGCATCACCATCAGTTACAATATCCAAACATGGAGTTTCTGGAGAAAATAGTAAGCTCATGTACCCTTGGGCTTTTTCAAATGCAGACCAGCTAAGAAGAGACAAGATTGAACAAGATACTTTAGTGGACCCATTGACTTTGACGGGTCGTTATGACCGAGGTTTTGAATCTTTCACTTCCAGCAAAAAAAAAAAAAAAAAGCCCAAAGGATTTCCTGTATCTACCCAGAGGAGAAATTCCCTGAAGTGAATGAATGCATTTTTTTACTGCTGCAGGAGACATGTAACATCAGAAAACTGGCTCAGTAGCCTGACTTATCCTCACATGCTCTAGGATCTGCCTGGCTTTCCTTGTACACTCTGTGGCAGGATAGAAAATGTTTTCTCTGACTGGGTTCTTCCCCTACTTGGCAGTTAGATTTTGTAAGGAAATTAATAAATCTAGCACTCAAGGTCATCAATCTTCTTTGGCTTTTGCAATTTCAGATCAGGCAAATCATGCTGAATCCACAAATAAATTTCCATTTCTGGCCCAAAGAGCTAGGAATCAACTCTGGAACCTAGTGATCCTTCTTAAAGCAGCCATGTGTATGCTGTGTTATCAGACGGCTGGCACTGTGTCTCCTTGCCCTTGAATTCATAATTACATTAACAATTATTATAGCTGTGACAATTGAGAAGATAATGTAACAAAATGGGTTACTAAAAAACGGAACTAATTTTGTTTTAACTTGATCCAATTGTTTGCTACTGTAGACCAATTAAGAAGGAATAAAAAGTAACAGGCCACCTTCTCTTGGGCATTTGCCAAATCTTTTTAGAAGTTAAGGACCTAGATATTCCATGTGTGAAATATTCCTTTTGTTTGTAGGTTGAGAAGGGGAGATCAGGTGGATTCTTAGAGACTTGAAAAGACAAGAGATAGAAGATATATAAAATCCACCCTGCTCATCCCAGTCCCTTTGAGCTGGCAGACTCTTGAAAGCAATGAAGCTGTGAAGCCAGAGTGGTTGGGGAGCCTGCAGGAGAAGCCTCTGGTTTCCCCATCTGAAAGGATCCCTGAGCTCCAGACCCACAAAATTGGTCCACCAACTGCCTCATCTCTGGAAAATCAAATCAAAATGAGACAAAATGGGGGGGGGTGGATGGAGCACCAACTAGGACACTGGCACCCCAATAGTGACACCATGTGGCCAAAAGGAGCATCAGCAGCATAAAACCATGGAGAGGGATGAGGTAGCAACCACAGCCACAATCGGGCCTTTAGAGCATTGGAGGCTGGGCAAGTGCTGCTTTGGGAGCAGGAAAGAGAAAGGTCTGGTCCTGAAACTGGTGTGCCTTGCTGAGCTGTGCAGGAGACGAGACTGAGAGCATGTAGCTCAGTGAGATAACAAAGGCTCAGTATCCCTCAAATGCTCAGAAGCAGAAGTCTTCTGGATATCGCAGTCTTCCCAGATTCTGCAATCAAGCACTTGCACCTACATACAGTGAGAGCTCTTGCGGCTGGATCCTGAGCCCAAATCTGTATGTGTCCAGGCACTTTATACACATGGCCTGAAGGGAAGCTTTGTGTAAACATTTAGTGCACCTGCACGCCCATACTGACCTGTCACGTGGGGTCGGGTGCAGATTTCTCCACTTGCAGCATCATTTCAGTGCTCAGATTTGGGGGGCCTATTGTAGCATGAAGACACACAGCAAGAGACAGAGGGGCCACTTCACAAGAGGACTTTAGGCAAAGGGTGAGAGACGCCAAGGGCATGAGTCAGGAGTCTGCTGTGGTCAGACTGGCAGTCTACCCTGGCTATGTAAAAGAAGGCCTCAAAAGGCCAGGGAGAAGAGCTTTAAAGGGGAGCCATACTGTTGACATCAAGCCCAGGATAACTGTCTCCTAACAGCAGGGAATGACAGAATCATCTAGCCAACCAGAAAGCTCAAGTTTCTGTGCAAATGATGGTGCCATTCATTGGTAAAGAAAACTCAGGAGAGGGAGAGATTCTAACTATACCCGGCAGGACCTGCCACATAGTTGGCATTCAATGACTATTGGTACAGAATGGAATGTAATCAAAAGTTACAAAAGACTGTGGGAGCTGGGCAGATGGCTCAGCACTTAGAGGCATTTGTGACTCTTGCAGAGGGCCTGGGTTCAGTTCCAGCACCCATGTGGTGGCTTGCAACCATTTGTAGCTCCTGTTTCAGATGATCCCATGCCCTCTTCTGGCTTCTATGGGCTCCAGGCATACATGTGGTGCACATGCATGCATACAGGCAAAAATACATAAAATAAACTTTAAAATGTTTTAAATTAGAAGACAGAGTGCCAAGGTTGGCCTAGTGGGTAGGAGCATATGTCACATAAGCCCGAGTTCAGTTCCCACAGTGGAAGAAGATAGCAACTTCTAAAAGTTGACCTCTAACCTGCACACACGTATAATGATGGAATGCATGGGTTTGCTTTCTTTTTAATATGAGAGAAACAAATTTCTAGAGTCACTGGCAACTTGTGTCACATGGATGACATAGGAGAGCATGTTGTCCCTGGATCACTTGCACATCATTTGTGTGTGCCGTCTGATCCAGACACACACACTGGTGTCCCCCATGGCATGGCACATCGCCAGATGTGTAGGCCAGCTGCAGTCTGTACCCCGGAGGAAGACGTCACGAGTAACTGTACTTGTGCCCTACCTGGCCAAGCAGAGAGAAACATGGGCTACATCAAGCAACAGGCCTTCCGCACAGCTCAGCTTCCTTAAAAGGTAGCAGATAACCCTCCCCTGACATGCCCGCTGGTATTATGACCGGCCTTGTGCTAGATATGAAAGTGTCCACAAAATGGTGGTGAGCATTTGAATATTCCAGTATATTTCGAAGTCCATGGAAACTGACATGATGTATACCTTTAAAGAGGAACTGACACTGCAGTTATTTATTCTATTATGAAACAAGTACGGAATTAACACCTCATGTTATTCTACTGAAATGATTTGTTTTTAAATTTTTTCGATGGGGGTTGGGGGATGGCTTTTGGCCTGAAGGGAGGCAAATTATGGTAGCAGGCATATCTGGCTGAGAACGCTCACTTCACAACATCCAGGAAACAGAGACAGACAATAAAGTGTCCATCTGTCTGTGCACACACCCAGCGACCTACTCTCTCCAGCTAAGACTTACCTCCTACTTTTCACCATCTCCCAATAATGGTGACATATTATGGACCCATCAAGGACTGAATCCATTTATTAGATCAGAACCCATTCTGCTACAAACAAAAAAAACAAAAAAACGAAATAAAGAAGAAAAAAAGAATGGAAAAAAAAAAAAACCTTGCAACCAAGCTGACAGCAATGAGCTTTCAGGGGACATTTCAGATTCAAACCCTAACAAAAATCTAAAAAGCATCTATATTCTATTGTTATTTTATTTTTTGCATTGACACGAAGACTGTGGAATTGCTTTTCACGCATGAAGTCAGTTCATCACACTATCTTTGTTTGTAAGAGATGCTCAAATCTAAGCAGCCTAGACTCAGCCAATGAGATTATTCATTTGTTTTTGAAAACAATGAGTGGTTTGTGTGTTTTGTATTTGGCAGGATAACATAAGTAGACCGAGGGCTGCTTTTGTATTTCTCTTCAACTGCGCCCCACCCCAACAGTCTGGATTGTATGTGGCTGCTAGGAGAGACCCCTGCGTGAGCATCAGACACTAGAAACAGGAGGAGTGGAAACAAGACTGACTGATGCACCCTGTGAAACTCAACTTTGATAGAGGTCAAAGAGGCTAAATGGCAAAGCTTTAGTTAACATCAACTGGGCATTTTCATCAAAGAATGGCACAACACCCTCCACCCCAGCAGGGCCCCAAACTTCACGTAGATGTATGTCCCCACAAGGAAAGTGTTTAAGCAGTAAGTGGCCAGTAGGGTATTTCTCCAAGCCAATGGAGGAGACCCAGGATTCAGGGAAAAGTGAGAAACATTAGCCTCTCAACCATTCCAGGCTCCACCACGATTACTCCTCCTACTGCCCTCCCCACCCCAGCCCATCCTCGCCCTTTCACATGGACTCTGGGTTAGATGAAATTACTTTTATTGCGGTGACTAAATTAGGTTGAATGCTCCTCTTTCAGAGGACACAGGGTACCAGACTGCAAGGCCAGGAAGGGAAGGTCGGAACTGGGCAGTGGATGCAGGATTTTCTCCTTATTTGGGTGTAAGTGCTGCACGCCTTAAGGATTTATTTTGGGACAAGGCCTAAACCCTGAGTGGGGCAGGCAGCTCCAGCGATCAAGCTGCACTCTCTATTTGAAGCACAGGCCTTTCAGGATCTTCCTTGGTAGCCTGAGGAGGTTCTGGCTCGGCAGACTCTAATGAGGACTCCTCCGGTGCAGCTGGTTGAGCTACAGGCTGGCCATCTGGTGGGCCTTCAGAGCTCCGGACAGGCCCTAGGCGTGGCGGCTTGACTGGTGTGGGTTGTGCTTTACGACTGGAAAGGGCCCTTCTTAGGCTCTGTACCTTCTCCAAGCCGGTGCGTCGCAGTCGCTGAGCCCGGGACTCCACTGGCTCCTCGTCGGAACTCTCTCCAACTTGATCCTCTGGCTGCTCTGGGTCCGGCACCGACTGGTCCTCGGGGCCCAAGAGTTCTGGTGCTTTCTGGAAGGCGCGGGCTGGAATTTCAGTCTCCTCCTGGATGTGAGGACACAGCTTTGATTCTGGCAGGCACTTAGCCAGCACCAGCCTGAAACTCTCTCCCCGCGGTTACACCAGAGGAAGCTACTCCCCCCTTTGCCTCTGCACCAAGAATTGGACAAATGAGAGGAGTGGGAAAGGCGGGGCTAGGAGCAGAGGAATGAGCAGGAAGGGGGAAAGTAGGCTGCACAAGTGTGCAAAGTAGATGAAACCTGTAAGGTATGAAAGAAGGTAACAGCTGTATGGGTCACTGGAGGAGGTACAGAAACACCACAGCCATTATTTTCATGTGGTTGGGACTGCCAAATCTTCAGACTAGCCTGAGTTATAGCAGGGAGGGCGTGGATTGGCCAGGCTGGGAGTAAGAGAGGGATAAGGCCACGATGCGGGAAGTGAGAAGTGGGTGCAGCTCTGAAAGTTTGTTCCACAACTGATGGCTGGCACGTAGGGTCAGGAGGTGGTGGACCGGTGGAAGGCGGGAGTCCCTCTAGGTGGTGGTCTAGAGGCGGGATTAGGGGGTGCCTAAGGTCACTGACCTTGAAGAGCAGGACGTGCAGCTTCCCGCGCGCCACCAGCAGCCCGTGGTTGGCCTCCAGCCGCTGTACCTGAGCAGCGCGGCGCAGCGCCCGCTCCTGGGCTGCGTCGGCATGAGAGCCCACGCGCTCTGCCTTGGCCAGCAGCTGTGCCAGTGTGTTGCTGGTGGTGTCGTGGCTGCGACTCAGTGAGCCCAGGCCGCTCTGAATGCGGCGCACCGAGCCCGCTAGGCCGTCTTGCCTCTCGGCCAGGCCACCCTGCCGCTCCCGCAGCGCCTCCAGCATAGTGGCCAGCTTCTCCAGCAAGGTCACCACGGTGACGGCGTGCACGGGACCCCCGGCAGGCGCCCCGGGCACAGGCCCAGACTCCAGCGCGCTCTCCCCCATGATCTCTGACAACCCTGACTGCTCTCCCTCCGACCGATGGCTGCGATCTGGGCTAGGGCCGCCTTTCCCCGCCTCCTCCCCAGTTCAGGCCGTGACTCAGCCGGGTGGAGTTGGCATCTCCCGCGGTGGGAGAAGGAGGAGGCCGAGCAGGGGGCGGGATGTCCGAAGGGGGCTCTTTTGAGGACTCCGCCCCGGGATCTGTGGGGAAGCAGGCTGGTCCAGAGGTACTCCGCAAGCCCTTTACCCCCCCCCATTAGCCCAAACTCTATGTCCGTTCATTTCCGTGGGGGGCCTCTTTCAGGCCTATGCTTTCCCACAGCAAAGGGCGAACCACTGAGATTTTCATTTCAGGCGTCGAGTGATCAGATTGTGTGCCGGTGGGGGTCGGGAGGATTAAAGGGATAAGGCGTAATCGAAGCCTTCAATGATGCTGAGTCCCACACTGGGCAGAGGCCTGGGAAGCTTGGAATGTTCTGCTACAGACCCAGGAGTAGGAGTGCCTAGGCCCAAGGCAGGGCTTTGTGTGGAGGCAGGCTGGGCGAGGCATACTCTGATGTTTTCCACCGTTAGCCTCTGGCTTCGTTTACTGCTCTCTCTTCCTATTGGTTTGGGTTGTCCTATTTTGGGCTTCGTGGGGAATAGCTCAGCTGTGGGTTAGAATAGGAACTCCTTTGTGATTTAACGGAGGTTGACTGTGGTTCCTGCCTGGAGCCTTCAGTCCCCTGTCTCCAAAACTGGACACACTGGGGTGGGAAGATCACCGATTGGAGACCAGCATAGAACACACATGAGTGTTGTAGAGTGAAAGGTCGATCCCTGGTTTCTGGTTGTGAAACTTTTGATTTTTACTATTTAAATTGGACTTGGGTCTGCTCATGTTGGACTCCAGAGTACTGGAGCCATCTAAGCCAGATGAACTGAGAGTGTTTGTTTGACACAGGGTTTCGTGGAGCTGGAGCTGGCCCTGAACTCACTGGTCAGCCTTGAACATCCATCCCCTTGCTTCCATCACCCAAGTGTGCACCACCAAGAGCAGTTTGTGCTAGTGCTGGGAATTGGCCCTAAGGCCCGAAACACCCTAGTCAACAACACTACTAACTACATCCACAACCCTGTTTTGTATTTCTGAGATAGTGTCTCACTGTGTAGTCCAGGCCTCAAGCTCCATATCCTGTCTCAGACATCTGAGTGTTGGGATAAATATACAGCACCATACCCATTAGCTGGCTGACCCATTAGTTGGTTGGTTAACTGCAGTGTTAAGGATAAAATCCAAAACCTCAAACATGCTAGACAAGTGACCTGCCACTAAGCCATCCCACAACCCAACAACTTGGAAATGTGTGTATGTACATGTATGTATGCACATGTATGTACAAAGGGTGTCAGATCCCCTCAAGCTGTCATTACAGGCAACTGTGAGCTATATTCAGTGTGGGTGCTAAAATAGATTTCCCATCCTCTGTAAGAGCAGCAGGTACTCTGACTGACTGAGCCATCTCTCTAGCTTAGACACACCATATGTCTCGGGTCACCCAAAAGATTACGTAAATGAATAGGGTTGAGAAGAAACCTTAGTGGCCAACCCTAGACAAGTGTAAGCCACTGTCTGGTCAGTTCTAACTGTAGAGACTCAATGATATGGTTAATGCCCATCACCATCCATCACAAAGCTCATGACTGACATTCTTACAACCCAAGTCACACGAAAAGGGCTTGTAGTCTGGGATTTTACACCTGCAATCCCAGATTAAGGATGATGAGTCAGGAAGAGTGAGACTAACCTGGGCTCCACAGAGATTGAAATGGCATACCAAATTTATGTAGTGAGGTTTTACATGGCACAAAGACTTCAAACGTGCAGACACGAAGGGAAACTGTCTTGTTTTAAGCTTACGTTCAGTGAAGAATGGAGAATTACCCAGAGGTGGGATTAGACAAAGGGGTAAGGTCTAATAATAGCAGGCGAGAGAGGACCCAGCAAGGCCTGTCCGCTCAGAACTTTTTGATCTCTCTGTGCAGCATCTTTCTCCTGGGTACAGAGCAGAATTTCCCTGCAACAAAGATGTTGAAGTAGAGGAGCGACCCTTCTAATTTCTGTGGGATATTTTTAATTTTTAAAAAAGATTGTGTGTGTGCATGCATGTGTGTGTACACATGTATGTGTGTGTAAATATGCGCATGTGAGGGCAGGTGCCCACAGAGCCAGAGGCAGTAGATCCTCCTGCAGGTGAAGTTACAGGTGGTTGTGCGCCACCCAATGTGTGTGCAAGGATAGAAACTGCGTCCTCTGAAAGAGAAGGAATGCTCTTAACTACTGAGTCATCTCCCCACCCCATAATTTCTGTTTTGTGTTGGAAAAGAATTGTGGCTTCTGTGAATAGCTTCAGGGGAGCTCAAGAAAAGAGGTGGCAGGAGACAGGCACCATGAGATCACTGAGGTCTTCCATTCTCCATCAGGTCAAATTCTCAACATGTCAAAATGCAATGCTTTGTGGAATCATTTCCGGAGTTCCAAATGAAAAAAAAAATTAAGATCTCTGTAATTTCTTCCTCTCTCACTAAGGTGATTTGTGAGCACAGGCAAGTGGCCAAGACAGCCCCTAGAGGGAAAATAGTCTAGATTTTCAACTAACACAATGCCTTCAGCAGCTAGGACTCACACTCCCCTTGAGAGAAAACACAAGCTCAGTGCTGGATTAGTAATTCCCCAGTAGTCTCTGGGCTGTTCATAAGCTGGAATCCTTCATCTCACATACCAATGCAGGCTTAATGTCTCTGATTATCGAATGGAACACAATCTTAGAAACAGTGCAAGATATCTAGATGAGTGGGCTCAGCATTAACCGCCCTTGTTGCTTTTACAGAGAACCCAGGCTCAAGCCCCAGAATGCATGGACACAGTAGTTCACTCCAGACCCAGAGGATCTGAGGCCCTCTTCTGACTGCCATGGAAACCAGGCACACACATGGTACACATACATGCATGCAGGCAAAGTACTCATATACATCAAATGATAAGTAACTCTCAAAAGAAAATTAAAGAAATGTCTTTGGTCCTAGATATCAATTTCAGACACCCAGATAAGCTAAGCATCCTTGAGGGACTTAACCTTTGGATTGGAAGTCATAGTATGAGCCACCACCAATCCTGAACTTAAACTTTTGAAGCTAAATGAACTTTCTGCCCCTGAATTGGCTTCCTTGGGTGTTTGGTTACAGCAACAGAAAGCTAACACAGACATAGTTGCTTGTATATTTACCAGTGACAAAGATTTTTTCTTGTGTCTTAGTTACTTTTCTATTGCTCTCACAAAACACCATGATCAAAACAACTTATAAAAGAAAGCATTTAGTCTGGGGGCTCACAGTTCCAGAAGGTTATAGAGTTATGACTTAACATGATGGAGAGCAGGGAAGGAGGCAGGCAGGTGTAGCTAGAACGGTAGCTCAGAGATTGTATCCTGATTCAAAAGCACTAGGCAGAAAGAGCTAACTGGGAATGGTGTGGGCTGTTTGAAACCTCAAAGCCTCACCCCCAATGACACACCTCCTCCAACAAAGCCATACCTTCTAGTCCTTCCCAAACAGTTCCACCAATTGGGGACCAAGCATTCAAATATGTGAGCATATGGGTACCATTCTCATTCAAACCACCATACCTTGTAAATCAAATAATATCTGTTTTTGTTCCTTTTCACCTCACTAATGCACTTATAGGTGTCTGTGGTGGAGTCCTGCTAAGTGTACAAAAACACATTGCTATTGCAATTGATTGTTTCTGGCTTTCTCATTGGCACATTTCTGGTGTTTTCTGTTAAAATGGACTCTCTGGACTGAGTTAACAGCTTGTCTTTCAAGTCCTTTTCTATTTGCCATGCATCTTAAGAATTATCTGGTATAGACTTGTAGAACAGATACAGCCTCGGGTTGGGCTAAAGGAAAATCAAAAAACCATGCCTATTCCCATCTGCCTGTCTCTCCCAGAGTGAGTCGACCAGAAATCCAGAGCATTCAGTTCATAGGAAAAACCCTACGTGCTGTGCCCCCTACCACTGTTTTGATAGGCAGCTGACTTCCCACTGTGGAATAACTTATCTGTGTTACTATTCTTTTACTTGGAACTCCAGTAAGAGTTTCCAGCGGCCTGGGTGAAACAGACTTGTTGCCAACCTACAAACTGGAAAGGGTGACTCATGCCAGATGCTAAGCAAGCTTTGAGGAATAGGCATGTTATTTGGACCACGTTTTCACTCTTAGTTGTGGAAATGATATCAGAGATGTTTTGTGGCTATTTTAGCAAACTGCCCTAACAGTGGAAATGAAAGAAAAAGAAGATAAATTCTAAGTAAGCTTTCCTCTGCTTCATCATGCCTAAATATGTAATTTTGCTGTTCAATGCTGCAAATGTTCTTTATTATTTTCTTTACTAAATGTCATACATTCTAAAAGAGAAGTATGTCACTGTTCTAGAAAATAAAATGACTAATCCTGTTTTGTTTGTTTTCTACAAGAGAAAGAATTAACAGGGAATGAGCCTCAGTGGACAAGCACTACCTTCCCGCCTTTGTCATAGGCATCCTGCCTACGGAAGGGGAGGCCGCACCACACAATAGGGGGCTCTGTGCCACTGGCAGCTTAAAAAGAAAGACCTGCACTGTTTCCAGAAATTAAACTCAAATGGCTAGACCCCAGGTTGTTATCATGTGACCAGGAGACCTGGGAACTCCTTCAGTGACAAGAATCAGGCACATTGCTCACTCAAATGACTGTCTTCTGTAGGATTTTCTTTTTTCAGCTTTTATAGATTGAATATTATCTCTCAGAAAGATATGCATGAGTCTTCACTCCCAGTACCTGTGAACGTGATCTTACTTGGGTACTGGGCCTTGGCAGATAAAATTAAGTTAATGCTCTTAGGAAGAGATCACCCTGAATTTAGGGTACACAAACTACTGTTGCCTTTATAAGGGAAGATACAGGGTCTCAGGAAAGGAGATGATATGAAATCTGAGGCAGATATAGGGTGGAACAAGTCAAGGTCTGCAAATGGTGGTCAGAGCCCCCACAAATTAGGAGAGGCACGTGATATGTTTGCATTGTCCTGCGCAGCTCCCTACTGACGATTCCAGACATCTGCCCTCTGCAACTGTGAGGGAGTAATTTTGAGAAGGGGGAGTATTTTCATGATTCTTTTCTTCCCTTCTTCCTATCTTTTATTATTTTATTTATTTGCCTATATATCTATTTATAAAGGGTCTCACGGAGTCAAGGCTGGCCTTGAACTTGCTGTGTAGACCTTCTGATTCTTTTGAATGATGGGATTACAGCTGTGCACCAACATGTCCTGCTTCCACCTCCCACCCCCATTCCCAGTGCTGAGGACAAAACCCATGACCTAAAGAATTCTGGAACATTCTGTCTTAGAGATGTTCCCACATTTCTGTAATTCTAAGCCAGGCACATCACAATAGCTTGATTGAGCAGTTTTAGGAAACTAACAGATACCGCCTAAAAACACTGGAGCAGAAAAAAAGCAAACTGTAACAGTAGGCCATCAGTCACCCTGTGACAGGGAGGAGTGTTGCCTGCTGTTGTCATGTGACTTTGCTTTACAGTCAGAAACTGTAAAGTATCTGCAGAGCAGCTTCCTACCATGAAGTAGGATCCCTGTGCAGTCAGTGGCCTGGGCAGACTTGTCCTCTATGTCTGGGAATTGCTAGATGGGCACAGAGGGCACCTGTGTGCCTTCAGGCCATCTGCCTCCTCAGGCCGAGGAACAGTAACTCAGAAACTGGTGAAACTCGGAGTTCATGCTGAAACTCTTCTTGGTCACAGTCTTGCCAGCACCAACTGGCTCTTACTTCTCAGGGTCTCTGTGGAAGTGGAGATTAGCCATGACCTAACATGGGTACTCCCATGAGATGACGCCATTCACCACTCACGTAGGGAAGTTCTAGGGCCAGCATCCAGGCAGACTCACTGTGAGAGCAGCTGTTGCTCTCTCACAGTGTTGCATGGGATGGTGACAGCCACTCAGCAGAGGTGAGACTCTGTGTTACCCAGAGTGGTGGTAGGAAGACACCTCTGCGAGAGGCTGATGGCGAGCCCCAGCATCAATCACTACCAGAAAGCTGCCTGGATCTGGTTAAGGACAGTCTCAGGAGTGAAGTGGCCAGAATATGAGTGACTCCCATGTCAACGGCAAACTTCAGCACGGCCTGGTCAGCATTCCTGGAGACAATGACACTACCATCAGCAGACTTCTCAATGGCAACTGAGCAGCCAGAAGAAGCTTCCCCCGTGGTCTCTTCAGATTTGTGAGACAGATACCATCACTCTTTCTTTTATACTGTTAAATCTGGAAATCAAGGTCCACAATACCTCCATGAGCCCCCACTAAAAAGTGTATGAAAACATTTCCCTCCTGGATCTGTAGACCATTTGTGTGTAAGTTTCCCTTTAAGTTACTGTAGGAATCCACAGCACAGTTTAGCTCCCTCCCTGGGAAGTAAAGGAAGACCAAGTGGATGGTTTGTTCAGAGCTCACAGTGTGCATCAGAGTTGTTTTGCCCCAGAGATGAGACTGAGCTTGTCTGGAGGCCAGAACTTCAGAAAATGTACTTGCTACTGGAGCCAACGATGGGAATGTAGGAGTTGGTCCCCCTCTTCAAAATATCAAAAGACAAAAAGCCTGAAACCTCTAAGTAAATAGATTCCATTGAGCCCTTTTCTCTAATGCAAGGAATTTAAAGCAGGCTGACCTTAGCCAATCGCTGCCTGGAGGAGTGTTTCCATTTTAAACAAATCTCTAAGACACCTTTGACAAAAGACAGCAGCATCCTTCCACTGACATTTCTCAGCTGCACTGATTCGAGGATTAATCTACCACCCATGTGATAAATAACAGAGCAGGACACTTGGATAGCCCTGTGCACCGAGACGGGATGGAGACCTGAAGGCAAACTTAAACAAGATGCTGTAGGCAATGATGCCAATTAATTAAGGGCAGTGTGAGCCATTGGAGCTCTCTCACTCCTTCATCTTAACACCAACATTCTCCTATGTACTGATAGCTAGACCCAGGCACCTGGTATCTACTCCTGGGAGTGATCTGACGTATGTGGCTTAGCACTAGTTGAGTATAACAGCTCACCCCTGTAATCCCAGTACTTGGGATGCTAAAGCAGGCAGATTACCATGAATCTGGGTCTAGCCTGGGCTACACAGTGAATAACAGGCCAGCCAGTTTGTTTGAAGAACACTGCTCCAAGCACGATGTGCTTCTTGCCATCTTGCAGTCAGAGCAGTTGTGACTAACCATAGGAGGCCCTCACAAGATTGGACCCACTAACATCTCTTCATAGAAATGGCTGTTGAGGCTCAAAGGATGCATGAGACCCCTCCCTGAGAATAAATAAGGGATTAATAATTGCTGTGTGAAGTCTCTATTCCAGTTTCCCATGCTTCTATAGGCAACCCCAAACTCAACAAACTAGACTTGGGAAGAATCATTTCTTTGGTCCATCACTGACCTGGTGTGAACAGATGTTCATTCATCTCTTCCTGTGAAAAGTTATGCAACAAAGAGTGACAAAGAAAGGGTCTACTCAAAAAGCAGAAGGAAGGAAGGGAGGGAGAGAGAGAGGTAGGGAGGAAGGGAGGAAGGAGGGAGGGAGGAGGAAGGGACAGAGAAAGGAAGGAAGGAAGGAAGGAAGGAAGGAAGGAAGGAAGGAAGGGAGGGAGGGAGGGAGGGAGGGCGGAGGGAGGGAGGGAGGGAGGGAAAGAGGAAGGAAGGGAGGGAGGGAGAGAGGCAGGGAGGGAGGAAGGAACAGAGGAAGAAAGGGAGGGAGGGAGGAAGGAGGGAGGGAGGAAGGGAGGGAAGAAGGAACAGAGGAAGGAAGGAAGGAAGGAAGGGAGGGAGGGAGGGAGGGAGGGAGGGAGGAGGGAGGGAGGGAGGGAGGGAGGAAGAGACAGAGGCAGGGAGGGAGGGAGGGAGAGAGGCAGGGAGGGAGGAAGGAACAGAGGAAGAAAGGGAGGGAGGGAGGAAGGAGGGAGGGAGGAAGGGAGGGAAGAAGGAACAGAGGAAGGAAGGAAGGAAGGAAGGGAGGGAGGGAGAGAGGCAGGGAGGAAGGAGGGAGGGAGGAAGGGAGGAGGAAGGAAGGAGGAAGGGATGAAGGGACAGAGGAAGGAAGGAAGAAAGGAAGGGAGGAAGGGAGGGAGGGAAGAAGGAAGGACAGACTGACTCATATATACCACTACACTATAAAACTTGTACAAAGGGTACTGGAAAGATGGCTCCACAGATGAAGTACTGGGTAAAACTATTAGCTACACAAGCCTGACAACTTGAACTTGATCCCATGATGAAAGGAGAAAACCAGCTCTCTAAAGTTGTCCTCTGAACTGCACAGGCATGCCAACACACACGCATATACACACACAACCACCCACACACATACCACACATACATACACACACACCGTACATACACACACCACCCAAGTAAATTTTAAAAAATTTTTAAGATATTGAGGACACCATACATCATGCTTACGCAGCTCCATCTGAGTAGAAAAGCTATGGAGGCAGAAAAATGCAATATCCAGATGGTGGTTTTACTTATAAAGGTTACAAAATTGAAATTGTGGATCCTCAAAGAATAGCAACTGCTTCTCTCTGTCTTTAATTTGGGATTTGGACTATCCTGGGGAAGTCAAATTATAGTGCCACCTGCTGAAGTTTGGAAGGCCTATAAAAGCAAGCTGAGATTCTTCTAAGGTTGACCTCAGAAAGACAGGGCAGTTTCTATGGCTGAGATCCCTGGGGAAGACCAGTCATTTATATGCCTCATGGGTAGATGTCCTATGTTACTGTTGCCTGCTGCCAAAATCTCAGATACCATCAGAAACAGTCAAATGCATACTTTAGCAATGCCCAACACAAAAATAATGCACATAACTTTAAAGTTTATAATATTCAGGTTTAAAAAGTGAAAAGGAAGCCAGGTAGCAGTGGTGCATGCCTTTAATACTAGCATTCAGCCTGGTCTTAAATAGCCAGAGTTCCAAAAATAGCTAGGGCTACACCAAGAAACTCTGTCCCAAAAACAAACAAAATAAAATAAAAAGAAATAAGTGAACCTAGTAGTGCAGGACTGTACTTGGGAGGTGGAGGTAGGAAAATCAGGAGTTCAAGGCCATCCTAGGCTGCCCTCTCAAAAACACAAGGCAGGGAGGGGAGGAAGGAAGGAAAGAAGGATAAAAGGGATGGAGAGACAGAAACAAGTGAAATTAATGTTAATATATTTATTTAGCTCAATATAGCCATCATATTATTAACCTAATAGATAATCTTACTCTTAAAAGTATTAATTAGGTAGCAAAGGAGATAGCTCAGTCACCTTGAGAACCTGAGTTCAATCCCCAATGTCATGTGAAAATTTAGGCACAGCTGCACAGGTCTATAGCCATCCCTGGGGAGTTAGAGACAAAAGATTTCCTGGAGGTTACTGGCCATTCAGTCAAACCAAACCAGTAAGCTCACAGTTCACTGAAACCATGTCTTAAAAGAATGATTGAAGAAGACATCTGATGTCCACTTCTGGCCTGTGCATGTTCTCGAACACACACACACATATACACACCACACACACACACATATACACCACACACACACATACACACACACACATACACATACACATACACACACCACACACACATACACGCACACATACACACACATACACACATACATATACACACACATACACACACCACACACACATATACACACCACACACGCACATACACGCACACACACATACACACACCACACACACATACACGCACACATACACACATACATACATACATATACACACACATACACATACCACACACACATATACACACACAGACACACACATACACACACATACACATACACACATACACATACACACATACACACACATACACACACACACACACACACACACATACACATACACATACACACACCACACACACATACACGCACACATACACACATACATACATACATATACACACACATACACATACCACACACACATATACACACACAGACACACACATACACACACATACACGCACACATACATACTGAGAGAGAGACACAGACAGACAGAGACAGAGAGAAAGTATTCTTGAAAAAAACTGTAGCAATTACTCTAATTAAAGGAATTTTAAGGTACACTATTGAGGGCTATTTTGATAATCATTTTATGTCCTTTCATTTTTCTGTAACCTTTAAGCATTTTTTAAAATGAAATGAGGGCTGAAGAAATGGCTGAGCAGTACCCAACACACACATGCCAGTTCACAACTCTTTCACTCCTTTATTTTATTTTTATTTATTGATTGATTTTTTTATTTTTTTCAGATAAGGATTCTCTGTGTGATCTTGACTGCCCTGGAACTCATACTGTAGACCAGACTAGCCTTAAACTCACAAAGATACGCCTGCCTGTGTCTCTGGAGTGCCGGGATTAAAGGCAATCGCCACCACCACCACCTTCATAACTGTCTATAACCCTCATTCCAGGGAAATCCAATGACTTTTTCTGATCTGCAACCATCAGGCATGAACATACATCCAGGAAAACACTCATACACTTAAAATAAAAATAAATGAGTCTTAAATTTAAAAAAAAAATTAACAGGCAGTAGTAGTGCCTTTAATCCCAGCACTCAGGAGGCAGAAGCAAGCAGATCTCTGAGTTTGAGGACAGTCTGGTCTAGATAGTGAGTTCCAGGACAAAAAAATAAAGTGCCCAAGTCCGTAAGATAGTGTTGTTCTGATCAGGCCTTTTAACCTAGCCCTAAAACGGCTAATCCACACATATGCATGTACAGATTTTTAATTAGGCATAACAAAAGTAGTAATTTTAGCATGCAATAAAAAAGGAAAAGAAAGCATGAAGTAGCCCCAGGTTTTATGACTCAGTTATTTGGGCAGATTCTAGGCAGACTGAGATTTGATATACCCATTTTACCAGAGAATGGCGTAACTATGACATAAAGTGATTGTGAGCTCGCATGACCTTTTTTTTTTTTTTTAATGAGACATGTCCTGCTTTCTGTTTATTGAATCATAGGAATATATTCTCTAATTCCACAGACTATTTTTAAATGACTTGAACTGTAAAATTCTCACTTATTCAAATTTCTATTATTGATTTTATTGAGCTATATACTTTTTTTGCTCCCCTCCCTTCCTCTCCCCTCCGCTTCTGTCTTCTCCCATTATCCCTACTCCCAATTTACTCAGGAGATCTTGTTATTTTCTACTTCCCATGTAGATTAGTTCCATGTATGTCTCTCTTAGAATCCTTTGTTGTCTAGGTTCTCTAGGATTGTGAATTGTAGGCTGGTTTTTCTTTGATTTATGTCTAAAAGCCACTTATGAGTGACTACATATGATATTTGTCTTTCTGAGTCTGGATTACCTCACTCAATATGGTGCTTTCTAGATTCATCCATTTGCCCACAAATTTCAAGATGTCATTATTTTTTTTCCATTATGTAGTACTCCATTGTATAAATTGTTGGGAACAAGACTTGACAAAAATACCATTTGCAAGGGTAGAGGCATGGGGATTTAGAAATTTTAGTAAAGGATATGGAGATGCATGTAAAATAATAAAACAGAAATACAGAATAGTACCAGGAGGGAATTCCAGTGAATACTGAAATCTCAGCACTTAATTTTCCATACGCTTTTATATACAATACAGAAGGAGGAAGAAGGCAACAAAAGACTTCTTTAACATGATACAAAGGGCAACTCAAACAGTTAATTGCTTTAACACTTTGAGATATCAATTCATTAGCATTCTGTTGTTTAGAAGCCATTCTAGACAGCATATCCTGAAGACAGCCATTCCCCAGGTAACCTCATATTACAGAAGAAGAAGGAGCAAAGGTATGCTTACATATCCTGACCATCTGTCAGGGTGGGGTGGATCTACTTGTATGAGCCATCTTAATGGCAAAAGAACCAAGTAACCACATCCTGAGACAGGATTTGTAGCCACATTTGTTGTCAAAAATTTTGAGCAACCTCCAAACTCTCTGATCATCAGACAATGTAGAAATAGGCTCACATTTTTGTCCTCCACAATTCCTCCTTTTTTATTAATTTTAATAAAGCCTGTGCTTCTGCAATAGGACAGATGATTGCCTCTGCCTTAGGTGAACACTTTTCCATTTCCAGACTTACCCATCTTAGGCACCAGGAAGGGCGGGGGGAAGGATCAAATCCATCTTTGACTGTCGACCTCTGTAAGCAAAGAGTTAAGGGAGAAAGTACCTCTGGGTTCTGTGTCTCTGAGCCAAGTTTCCATCAAGAGAGTTCATCTGCTATTAGAAAATGCTTTGTTAATATACAAGCTCCTATGGCTTTAGTCTCTCCTAATTAAAGGAATGGAGGATTACCAGGGTTGGGAATGTCCCTTTCTAATTGGTCTAGAGTGTTTCTTAACAATTTTTAGCTGTATCAAAATCTAATTTTTTTTTTTTGTTTTTCAAGACAGGGTTTCTCTGTAGGTTTTGAGCCTGTCCTGAAACTAGCTCTTGTAGACCAGGCTGTCCTCAAACTTACAGAGATTCGCCTGCCTCTGCCTCCCGAGTGCTGGGATTTAAGGCATGTGCCACCACCACCCAGCTCCAAAATCTAAATTTTTATCAGTATGTCAAATTCAAGAACGCATTAGAAATGTCAAACTTTTCTTAACATCTTATGCTGAACTAAAGCAGTTACAAACATTAATAGGTCGATACCATAATACCATAATACTAGAATAGAAAGTAACAATAAGAACACAATTTGTCAAATCACAATTCTCTTAAATCTAGTTTAATCAAAGGACAAGACAAAGCTTTCTCTGATAGGTAAGAGTCCAAATACATTGCTGCTTTTGAAAGAACCCCCAGAGTAGGGAGATTCTCACTCAAGTCTCGGGATAACACGACACCCCCCCCCAAAGAACTCACGAGAGACCGTCCTTGTCCTTGTTGTAATCACACGAGGTTTATTGACAGAAACCAAAGCACTGGGGCCAAGACTCATTTCCCATGCAGGGGTAGAGGAGTTTGACCCCGAGTAGCTGGGAGAAGGAGTATTAGGGGAAGAAACCACAACCCAAAGGGGGTAGGGAGGGCGTCATTGGAAAATTTCAAAAATATCAGTGATAATCACTGTTTCTCAAGGTTATAATCTAACTTTATGGTCAGCTAGTTCCTGGAACAGTCATTAAACCGGCTAATGTAGATTTTTGGTTCTTCTCTCCCTGCTAGGTTTTTAGCTCTATTTTTCCTGCTAGAGGGGTCTGGATTTATCCGGGTCTTTCACTTTTAGGTAATTGTCCCAGTCTCTGAGCAGCAGCAAGAAACCCTTAGGCTACCCTCCTCATATCTGAAGAGGGGCTTCAGTCACTCCTTGTAACAATTCGTCTTTTCCACTGAGGGGAAAATTGAGGTCTCAGTTCTCAGGTCCTATATTTCAGCAGCAGATTGAATATCATACTGACAAGTTGAGTTCTGTGTCTGAAGATCCCATTGCATCAGCCAGACTTGTGCTCCTTGTTTCCTGACGATGGCTCGGATATTTATCCCAGACAGCAGTTGTCTTGGCTTCTCGTTTGTTCTTCAGAAGTGTCCTGACTCTATCACCAGATAATGACCCTGAAGGCAACAAGGTTGGTCTTCATATCACATCCACACCCCAACTCTGAGCCCTGAAGAAGGGATGAGTGTCCTGGGAATTATCTTAGATTCAAACAGGAAACAAGTGAGAGTTTCCACTGTTAGCACCAAAGTCCTTGCAGTGGAACCCTGTTTCTGAGTCTATTCACACTTTCCTGGCACGACAGTAAAAGGAAGGAGGAATGGGAGTAAGCAAGCACTGTCAGCAGCGTGTGAAATTCTGTAGTGTGGTGGTGTTCAGGGAACTCACTGGCATTGTGGATCCCAAGCAGTCACATGGGCCTCATTGTCTTTATTACTGCCATCAGGGCTACCCTATGTGTCACCATTAGTTGCCCACACGACTGCCATCATACTTGGTTGCCCTCTGCCTGCAATGGATAGACACCTCCACCCATGCATGAGCCAGATTTCCAAAGGCATGAGTTCCCTGTAGGATCTGCACATTTCCTGGCCTCAGCTGGAATCTGTCCAGCATCTGTGGGTCTACCTGACTTTCCCAATTTAAATGTGAACTTTCCCCAACAGCTGCCTCCCAGTCTCAAGTGCCAAACTGGCAGCCTCTAGCTTGTTTCTTTGGCCTGGTATAAGCTTGGCCAGTGTTCCAGGAGGTCAGGATAGAAGGTGCAGGCACACCATTGACTCTGGGCCTTGGACACAATACATTGCAGAAAGAAAAAGAAGAGACAGGGAGACGCTGGATCTAGTGCCTCCAGGCTACCGTCAGGCCTCCTATCTGGGTTTGTTCACCATTTCCAGGAGCTCCAAGGAGGTTCAGTGATGGAAAAGAAAGCAGGGAGAAATTGCAAATAGCTTACAAATTCCTGACTTGTTCACTAGCTACTTTAGGTGTGGTCAGAGTCTGTGGGGCACCTACTGGGATTTCCAGGTTCTTGGCCTAGGGACACAAGGATCGTGATGGAGGAAGCAGTTTATTAAGAAAAAGAAAGGGTCCAACACAACACCTTAATCCCAGCACCTGGGATGTAAAGGCAGGTGGACCTCTATGAGATCTAGGCTAACATGGTCTGCATGGTGAACTCCAGGCCATCCAGAGCTAAATAAGGAACCTTGTCTTAAAAATAAAAGAACAAGAAATATTAGAAACAGGCACACTTGAGAATGGAATTCAGCTGGAGAATTGGGGAAAAGTCTAAGGATCAAAACCCCTAAAAGATCAGTTACTTGGTATGTAGAGATAGGGGGATTTTATCACATAGCCTCTGTTTTGATACATGTAGCTTGTGATTTTCCAGTCTTACCTCTGCCATTGGTTTTTTACTGTTGTTTACTTTGATTTGATTTGGTGTGTGTGTGTGTGTGTGTGTGTGTGTCTGTGTCTGTGTCTGTGTCTGTGTCTGTGTGTCTGTGTCCATGCGTGCTAGAGGGATGCACTTCAGACCTCTCAAATTCTATAGCAGAAATGGGCAAGAAATAGCTCCTGAGATTAATCTAGCACTGACCTCAGGTTCAAGGCTATCAAATCCCTAAATTATTGTCAGTCAGTGAGATCTGCTCCAGACCATCAAGATAGGGGAGGCAGGGAATGCACGTCACAGCCTCAGCCCTGCCTACTGAAGCCTGCACTGTTGAGCTTCTCAGCCTCTGGTCCTCTGACTTTCCACAAGTATTTCCTAGGACTCCCTGTGAGTCACAGAGAAATGACAACACACTCAGATCTTCTCCATTGCTGACCTGTGCGTCAGAGGAGAGTCTGGTCTCGCCAAAACCTAAACTGGATTTGAGGCTTCTGAGGCCTGTGGGCTGATGTCTGCCTCTCTTCACAAGAATGGCTTGACTTACCTCTTGAAGGAGGCTTCTGCTTCTCTCCCTACCTCACGACCTTACAGGGAGCCTGGTTACTGGAGCAGGGGTCAACTTAGCTAACTTCGGTCCCATCTCATGTATCCTTTTCTCAGCACTTCCTCTTCCTTGTATTATTATTATTATTATTATTAAAGATTTATTCCCCTGAGGTGGTGGTGTACGCCTTTAATCCCAGCACTAGGGAGGGAGAAGCAGGAAGATCTCTGTGAATTTGAGGGCAGCCTGGTCTACAGAGCTAGTTCCAATGCAGCTAGGGATGCTATACAGAGAAACCCTGTTTCAAAAAACAAAAACAAAAAAAATATATATTTTAGGTACATAAGTGTTATGCCTGCATGTATGTATGTACACCATGTGCATCTAGTCCCCCAGAAAGAGGTTTCAGATCCCCTGGAACTGAAGTTATGGATGATTGTGAGTCGCTATGGTTACTGGGATGCATGTTACCTGCAAGAGCAGCAAGCACTCTTAATGGTTGAGCCACAGCCAGGTCAGCAGAGGAAGCTGCTGGCATGCCATCAATCCCAGAATTCTTCTACACTGTTCTTTTAAATACTCTACTGTCCTCTCGGGGGACTATCCAGGCCCTAAATGGTAGCCACTCTCCTGGCTTCCAACAGATTTGATTACTGATAGGACCAATTTGAAGACATTTGTGTAGATTAGATCAATTAGATATCACAATCCCATTTCACAGTGAAGGGACAGGGAAATCCAGATGTTAGTTGGCTGGCTGAGATCACACTGCTGAAAAGTAGCGGAGCTGGGATCCAGTCCAAGCTCCATAGAGAAGCCGTGATATCAAAAACATCACAGCGACTTCCCTTGACAGCCTGAACGCGGTCGTGTTGATCTCCAATCAGAAGCACTGGGCCAGGCGTGGTGGCAAAAGCCTGTTTTCAGACCCGGAGGACACACCCTGTGTTAATCAAGGTTACTATTGCTGTGACCTGGTGCTCACACCCTGTGTTAATTAAGGTTACTATCACTGCGAGGAAACACCATAACCAAAGCAATTTAGGGAGGAAAGGGTTTATTCATCTTACACTTCCATCTCACTGTTCATCATTGAAAAAAAGTCAGGACAGAAGCTCAAACAGGGCAGGAACCTGGACAGGAACTGTTGCAGAGGCCATGGGAGTAGGGGAGTCTTGTTCCCCACAGCTGGCTCAACCTGCTTTCTTATAGAACCCAGGACCACCAGACTGGGGCTGGCCCCACCCACAATGAGCTGGGCCCTCTCACTTCAATCCCTAAGAGAATGCCCTACAGGTTTGCCTGCAGCTTGATTTATGGAGGCATTTTCTCAGTTGAGATTCCATCTCTCAAGTGGCTCTAGTCTGTGTCAAACTGACACAAAACTATTCACTATGTCTCAGGTCAGGTACAGTTACTCATTATCCTCCGTAGGCCAGTTAAAAGAGTCAAATTCAAAAATGAAAAGCAGAAAAGGGAGATTTATTCCATGTGGCCACTCTGAGAAGTGAGACACGCCATCCAGCAAATCCCTAGTCCTGAAGAAAGGTCAGGGTTTAAATAGAGCGCCACGCATACGCACGTCTGGAGAGTCCCAGTCAGGTGTGGTCCCACCCAACACTGACCCATCATTGTTTGGGCTTCCGTCTGACCCATGCGTTTGGATTCAGCCTATAAGGTGGTCCACAAGTTGCTAAAACTGTGTGAGATCTCTTCCTGAATGTGCGTTTGTTTCCCTTGTAGTTGGCACTTTTTCCTTCTCCCAGCAAGAGATTCCTGGAGAAATTCCCATTTCTTTGGGGTCTTTGTTTCAAGAGCCTAAGAGTCAGACTGAGAGATGCAAGTGTCTCTTTAGAAATACCTTTCCCTCTACCAGGATGGTTAGAATATTCTAACCATATTCTAGAACCATCTTCTGAGGGCTAAGTGTTCAAAGTGAGCTCAAGGCCTGGCTGGGCTACTTAAGACCCTATTTTTAAAAAGGCAAAGAAGGAAGTGCGGAAGAACCTAGCCACCCTTTGCATGCAGCTTTCAGCTCATCTCTTTCCACATGCTTTTACCCACTGAAGGGGCCTGAGGACCAGAGGGAGAGTCAGGACTGTAGCCTAGTCCAAGAGAAATATCATCTCCAATTTCAATTATTTCTGTCAGTCCAACCTATGGGCCAAGCAGAAACGGCAGGAAACCAGAGAATCTAGAAGACATGTGCAGCAGAGTGGGCTCTCAATCGGAGGCTTTAGTGCGGGGTGGGAGGCGATGGGCCGTGTATACTTTGTTTGTCTTGAAACCCCCGACAAACTGGGGAGGAGCAGAAGAGCAGCCACCCAGTTCTTTGGAGGTCAGGGTAGCCTTCAGCAGCCCCAGATTGTGTACCCTGGATCATTCACTTAATCAGGATCTTGCAGCTTCCATAAAACAGTTGGCAATGACAGCATCACACACTGTCACACACTGAATTGCTTCCCAGCCCACTTGGATAGAGATTGGACTAAATCTAAAATGACATAAATGTTTTAAAGCTAATGGCTTCTGAGTGTTGAATGTTTTGATTTGTGCCTGACTAAGAACAGGGAGGACCTCAGGTGGATTTGATGAGAAGGAAAGAAGTCACGAATCCACACGAGAGGACAGACCGTAGGACCGAGCACTGGGTGACCCTAGGACATCATCGAGCTTCTCTGATATCCAGACCACTCCTCAGATCACTTCCAAGTAGATGGTGGAGGAGAAAGAATTTGTAAAATGGTATCGTGGCATAGTGATGGAAATATGAGTCCTGAAAGTGGAAGGAGACCCTCATTTCCCCAAATGGAGCCTTGCTGGCATTCTTGGAGGATCAGCTAACGACATTTCCCAGACATGATGTGGACATCACAAACATGCCCCCTTATGGCCAGGTTGCTCCACAGCCTTTGACTCAGACTGGCAATAACCCCTTTCTGGAACTCATACCACAGAAGCTTGAGATGAGGTGACATATATGAGTTCCTGCCTTGTCCAAAATCATGCACACATATATGAACACATACATTATACAGGTGTCCATCCATATCCATGAGGGACAAGTTCTGAGATTCTCTCCCAGTCTCTCATACATCTAGGTTATCAAAATCGTCTAACTCTTGAGTCTCATATATAAAGTTGTACAGATTCACAGATAACCTAGGCATCTTCCCATATACTTTAAACTACTTCTATATTATTTATAATATATGTTAAAATCTAAACACTAGGTAAACAGTTGAATACAGTTTTGAGAAGAAAGGAGGAGAAGAATGTTGATAGTGAGAATAATCATGAATGGGAACAATTTCAGATGAGTGCTGGAGAGTGCCTGGGGTCTGCAATTACAAGCTACGCAGGATGTGCCTACACACGACTTCATTCAAATGCAACCCATAGAGCTTTCAGCTAAGTGCAAGTTTTGCTTTTTTGCATGGAGCATCCTGTGACTTTTTTCCAAGTATTTTCACTCGCCAGTTGACTAACTCTACAAATGTAAAACTCAAGCACACAGAGAGCTGGATTTTGCACACTGGCAAATACGACCCATCAGCTTTGTGCTTGCAGTGTGACTCATTTTTATAACCTCACCCACGCATTTCTTTAACTTTAAACTATCCGATATGATAGCCAATGGCTATATGTAGCTGTTTGTTTTAAATATTAACTTTGTAAAATTAAATAAAATGTAAAACTCTATCTTCCATCACCCTACCCACTTTCTTTGGTTTTTAATTGCTTTTGTTATTTTTAACAAAAATATTTTGTTATTTTTGTTAAAATAAAAAAATAAAAAAATTATTATTTTGTTATTTTTGTTTTGAAACAAGGTCTCACTATGTAGCTCCTGGCTGGCCTGAAACTCCCTGTACAACAGAAGCTGGCCTCAAGCTCGCAGAGATCTACCCGCCTCTGCCTCTGGAGGGTGAGACTAGGATTAAAGACATACCACCACGTCTGGCTCATACTGCCCACTTTTTAAAGTGTTGAACAGGCTGAGTTTGGTGGCACATCCCAACTCCCTAGGAAGCAGAGGCAGGAAAATTAGAAGGTCAAGGCTAGCCTGGGTAATTTAGAGCCTATTTAAACAGTAAAAACTGGACTGGATGGAGTGGCACATGGCTTTAATCCCAGCACTTGAGAGGCAGAGGCAGGTGGTCTCTGTGAGTTCGAGGCCAGCCTGGTCTATGGAGCCAGTTCCAGGACAGCCAGGGCTACACAGGGAAACCCTGTCTC
>JAQHUG010000352.1:534333-557749 GCA_028555095.1 Dicrostonyx torquatus
CAATCACAGCAAATATATCTTCACACAGTGTACAAATATCCCTCAGCAATGTTGTAATGATTTCAGCCACATAAGGCTGATGCTGCCGGGTTCTGGAGCCAAGCATGTGCAGACGGAGGTGCCTGAATGTTAAAGGGCCCTGCGTGACCCACATGCATGCATACGTGGTTACATCCACTGTGACTCAGCTAAGCCCTTGCTTGCACACGGGGTTAAATCCATGATGGCTCAGCTAAGCCCTTGCCTGCATGCGTGAGTCCATCATCTGCATATGACGTAGTCACACCAACCCCCTGTGCACATGCACTAGGCAGCTTTTAAAAAGCTGGACATGCCATCTTCCTCTCTCTCTTTTTCTCTCTCTCTCTCTCTCTCTGTCTCTCTCTCTGCACACTGACTTCCCCAGGCCTGTATGCACCCCTTCTAATAAACTCCTAAGTAGGTTTGTTGTGTGTTCTGTGTTTCCTTCTCGCTGGCACCAGTAATTCAAATGTTCCAATGTGGAAGTAGTGTTAAGATATTTTTATAGTAACTAAATAAAGAAAGTTATAAATCAAAGCTTTTCTTTTTTTCAAATACACTGGTGGAGACATCTGTTAGGCGAGTTCCAGCCCTCAGAGATTGTCTAGTGACAGTCTTAGCCTCTGAGCTGGTGAAGGCTAAAAGTCTCTCTAATACATTCCAAGGATCTACCTGAAAGTCTCAAGGATGTTAGGTTACCCATAGAGAGCTCGGCAGCAAACGGGTATCCAGCAGACTAAAGACAGGCCAGTCCCAGTCCCTCAATCGCCCATCTAAAATGTTCAGTTCAGTGTGTTTTATTTTTTCTAAGAACTTCACTTCAGAGTCATGCCAGCCATTTTTTTTTTACATTTTCCTCCGATCTTCCCAAGTATTAATTACAATGGACTCTCGTCAAGAATCCACTTTTTCTTCCCGTTTTTCAATGAGTGGGCCATTCAAATTTTGTAGACTGCCTAGACTGCCCTCCGTGCTGCAGTCCTGGGATGACACCCACTTCCTTCTGAGGTTCAGTGTTTGCAGTCTTGCTTGAAGAACTCGTCTGCCCTTTGGAGAGTGATCAATTGGTTGGAATGAGCAGAAACTATCTCAGCTAACTTATGTGAAGGTGGATGTATTATAAAAGAATGTTCATAACCACTCCAGCTCCCAAAGTCCACTGCTCAAATTTACTGAGTCTGGAGCCTTTCCTGGATTAACAAAGGGAGAGCCATTAAAGGATAATGTGGCTCATTCATCATTTCAATGGGTTCCCAGGCAGAGCAGGAAAGAAACCAGACCTCTCTCTGATAATGGTGCTCACTAACGTTGGGGAAAAGGCAAGATGCCCTTCTAATTGAGGAAATATATCCCTTTCAATATGAGGACAGACTGTACTCGCTGGAAGGTAATATCTGTTCCTGGGAACAAAGCATCAGCTAAGATGGCAATTCTATTAATCAAACAAACTGACCTGATTCCTACTCACACAAATAAGAATTAGCAAAAAGGAAACCTAAATATGGAACCAACCACCAACCTGAAGACTCTTCCTACTTCACCCCACCCCATCCGTGTATATACAGTTTTTAAGACTTCTGGGGCAGTACGCACTATGTTTAACTAGTTAAAGTCCTAACTCCACCAAAAATCGACATATTAAAATTTGGGTAGGAGAGGGTGTTCTAAGGAGTGGTACCTGTGGGTAAAAGTAAAGGGTTTTCCCCGAGGAAGATGGTAGCTTCTAATGCAGCAAAGGTCCGAAGGGGTCCGTGGAGAATGAAAAGTTGTGAGCCTAATGGGGGCCTATGGGGGCCAGTCCTATGAGAAGTGACAAGAAAGTCTAAACTGAAAGTGTTTTATTGGTCCTCTTTGGCACTGACTGAATACCTTTCTAAAATGGCCTCAACTCTTCAGTGAAGAAACCTACACAGTACCACTCAGGCTGTGGATATTAGCTGGAGATACTGGTGAGAGAGAGTAGAATAATGAGAAAGATCTGCTCCAAACATCTCCTGTTTTCTGAAGAAAGCCATGAAGCAGCCCACAACAAGGAACTCCTAGTGGTGACAGGGCAGAGGACAGGAATGTCATAATGACAGGATACTGTGGCAGAGAGCAATAAAGTCCCTGTTACCTGGGGATGTAAGCCTGGCCCCTGTCAGCTACTCAAGCTGAGATGTCTCCCTCTCAGGCTCAGGGGCCTTTACTAGGGTGCAGCTAGGGTTGCTGGCTTACACTGCGGGAGAGACTTTCCAGATGAGTACGAGGGAAGCAAACATAGGGTTTATAGATCAGGAGAAAGGACTGGGAGCACTTGAGGAGGGTCAGGTGCCATGTTCAGAGAGGACCGTGCCTCCATGCTTCAGCAGCAGCTGTGTGGTTTTGAGAGTTGGGGAGGGGCTGGAAAGACGGCTCAGCAGTTAGGGGAACATGCTGCTTGCTCTTACAGAGGACCTAGCTTGAGTTCTCAGCATCCACTTGGTGGCTTACATCCATCTGTATCTCCATTTCCTGGGAATTCAATGTCCTTTTCTGGCTGCTAGGGTCACTATATATACACAGCACACATACAGACAGACAGGAAAAACAAACCTACACAAAAAATAAAAATAAATAAATCTTTAACTAAAAAGAGAAAAGCAGGGAGTTATATTGCTTAAAGAAAGTAATCTGTAGCTAAAATCAAAAGAGGAAGAAAAACATGTTGTGATCTGCTTATTTCTTACCAAAAGAAGCATTTTTTATAAATTAAATTATCAAATGTTTATGGGGGCACTGGGTAGGCTTACATACAGCAAAGAAATATATTTAAGACAAAACAGATCAAAATTTTAAAATTTGAGTTAATTTTGCTATGCATAGGTCACACAGAGAGCATAAGGCATGTGTTAACCTTGAACAGAGTTCATTAGGCATCTTAATAATCTGGTATTTTCAGGAAGTGGGCATCGACACAGGGCAGCCTCCACTTGGTTGAATCTCTCCACTCAGCAGCAAGATCCATAGAGCAGGTTCGGGTATGTGAGGGTGAGAGGCTCTTCTTCTCACATCCCCTAGCCTCTTCCCGTCATTCCATCCTGCTTCGGGGAGATGAGACCAATGCTTTTGTGTCCTTTTGTAAATTCAGGGACATTACTTTCTAAGGAGGGTGTGGGGGCGCTGATAAGATGTTAAAGAGGTTGGGTATTCAAAATGACCAGAAATGAATACCTGGGTATTAATTCTCCTGATTTCAAGTCCAGAGTTTCCCATACACAGCACACACCCACTCAATTTTGACACCTTAATTTCTTATTGCCATGTACTACCTTTTCATCAAGTTTCATAAAGATACATACTCTTAGTCAGACTGGGTGGCACATGCCAACAATCTCGGCACACAGGCTGTAGGGGTAAGAAGGTCAGGAGTTGAAGGCCATCTCCAGATGCATAGTGAGTTTGAGGCCAGCTTAGGCTGTATAAGACTGTCACAAAAATAGAAAACAAATAAACAAAAAAGCATATACTCTTTCTATCCGGAAGATTGGTCATGGGAAGCATTACACCACAGGTTCTGCTCCACTGTAACCTCTTTTTTCTCTTTTGTCTTCCCTCACACCCAGCCCCTACTCAGAGTGAGCCACGGACAGGTATTTTACCCACCTAGAAAGCCTTGAGTTATCACCTCAAATGAGCTTGTCGATGAACATCCCTTATAAAGCCACACTACTCTCTCCCAAGCAAATCCGGTTTGTGTCTTTCCTCCATCTTGTGAACTTAGGATCAAGTGGACCATCTCACAGAAGCAGGGACCAGAAAAGCCTTCCAGCTGGAACCTAGAGAGCTGGGTTTCTCCTCTGATCCCCCAGAGCCTCATGCTGTCCTAGCTCCTCCTTGGGCACCTGTTCCATTCTGCTTGCCCCAAAACTAGACTTTCTGTGGCTACTTACCAACGAAGTGGAAGGTGACCCGAGAGTGTGGGCTCTCCCCTGTAACCTTAGAACTCTGGGAACTGGAACAGGAAAATTACAACAAACTCTGGGCTACAGAGTGAATTCTAAGACAACCAAAGCTATAGAAAAACTCTGTCTCAAAAAAGATTTTTAAAAAATGAAGGAAAGAATAAATTAAAGAAAGGAAAGGAGGAAGGTTATAAAGAGAGCAAGGGGTGGGGTAAAAAAAATGGAAGGGGAGGGAAGAGAAGGAAGTGCAGGGAAAATAGGCATCCCAATCCAGCAAAGTCTACTAGTGAATGATTGTAGTTATTGATTCTTGATAGGATTTACCAAGCTGGAATATAGTAATCCCGGCAGCATCTTGCAGATCGGTTTTTCATTGTTATAATATGACACGTGAGAAATGATTTAAAAGAGAAAGGCCTGTTGTTAGCTCACTGGTGCAGAGACTTCAGTCTGTAGGCACTGGATTCTTTTGCTTCTGAACCAGTGTGAGGTGAGGCTAAACATCATGTCAGGAAGCTTGGAGAACAAGGTTACTGTAGCAGCCATGAAACAAAGAGACAGGAACAGACAAGGACAGTGCAGCCTTCAAGAGAATGCTCCCAGTGGTATGTTTTCTCCAACCAGGCCCAGCTCTCACCATCTCCCAATAATGGCATCGACTCTAGGAATCCATTAGTGAAGTCAGTGCCCTCGTGATCCAGTCACTCCCAATGATTACATTCACCATCTGGGCATCAGGCTTCAACACAGGAGCCTGAAGAACACCTCATATCTCAACCATTGCAGTTGGCAAGGTGGGATGGTCCTTTCCATTGGGAAGCAGGATCTGTTTCCTCATCTACTCAATGAACACTGGCCTTTTAGCTCTGGTCATCAAGAGCCCCAGAGCTGGAATGTGCCATATCTGGGCCTCAGCCCTTTATTCTTCCTGGCCCTGGCACAATAAACTACTCCAGATTAGCCTGCTGCAGAAGGGTGGACACATGGCCCAGGCTCCCACGTCACTTCTGCTGTTAGACAGACAACAACCAGACGTGAGTAAGTAAGGCCATCCTAGGCTCCCAGCTGACCAGCCAGATGGTTTACAGACTCTTGAACAAAAATATACAGACGTCATTTTAAACCACTAAGCCTCAGGCTGATTTGTTATGCAACATCGAATAACTGACAAGACATACAGTGTGTGTGATTATATATAATATGTAGCCAGGCCTGGTTGCTTACACCTCTAATCCCAGCATTTAAGAAACCAAAACAGAAGGCTTGCCATGGGTTCAGGGCCAATCTGGGCTACTTACTGAGCTACAGAGTCACGGGCTTTATAGCAAAACCCTGCAAAAAATTAACTAAAATGTTAAAACCTGGGTAGGATGCAGTTACAATTCTATAACTCTAATCCTTGGGAAGTAAAGGCAAGAGAACCAAACACATTTGGAGACCAGCCTCAGATACATGATAGTAATAAATGAAAATAAATAAATAAATGAAATGAAAACATTTATTAATTTACAGATGTTAGTGCTTATAAAAAAAATAAAGAAGAAATAGCCAAGCCCACAGTAGCCGTGTATCCCTTTGAGAAATACTGAATTTCCTGTAATGCAGATTCTGGCTAGTACCAGTTAACTGGCTGATTTCCTTTAAAATGTGATTCCATAATGTGAACTGAAAGTTTGTCTTTGCTCACTGGCAACTTTCAGACTTGACAGTAGTAACCAAGTGAGATTGTCCTGGAGAATTCCACTACTGAGAGCAAACCTCGTTGGCCTCCCTTGATCCCACTGCCAACTCTTTCACTAATCTGTTGGGTGAAGCCTGGAGAGCGTGAAGACACATCTTGTGCCCCACACAGATCTTCTTGGCTCCCCCTTTTCTCAGTCAGTGGAAGCAAGCACCATGCACATAGAGCATCCGTAGTTAGCTCACCTTCACTTTTGCCCAGAGAACATGCAGTAGTGTGAATAAGAATGGGCCCCATAGGCTCAAATGTTTGAGTGCTTGCCCTGAGCTGAAGAACTATTCGGGAAGGACTAGAAGTTACAGCCTTGTTGGAGAAAGTGTGTCACTGGGGGGATGTCTTCCCCCTGCCCCTTCGTCTCTCTTGCCCACAGAACAGGATGTGCACTCTAGCTACTGCTCCAGTTCCGTGCCTGCCTGCAGTCATGTTTCCATCATGATGATCACAGACTCTTCCCCGCTGGAACCCTAAGTCCCAATAAACTCTGTCTTTCATAAGTCACCTTCATCACAGTGTCTCTTCACAGCAATAGAGGGGTAACTAAGGTGGCAATTCAGTTACTCACAGAGATGACCTAACTAGATCGTGGGCATCCTCTGCTCTGTCCTGTGTCTTCCTACTCTCTGGGATCGGCTCAAGAAAACTACCAGCCCCAAGAGTCCTTGTCTCCCGCTCTGGTTGGTGTGTGTGGTGCAGGGAGAGGTCTGGAACTCACAAGATGGAGAATGAAATCCAGGATAACCTGGATGTTACTCAGAGTCATTCTGCCCACCTCGTCCTCAGTTGGGGAGAACCTTCTGGTAAGCATGAAATGTGGCCCACTCCATCTCTGGGCCCTTCTCAGAGATATATTCACAATCCTCTGTTCTCAGTCTTATCAACAGTTCTCCAGTGTTGCCTTACCAGTCACTGATAGAACCATGAGATACCTCACACAAATCTGTGTAAATTCATCCCCCGAACATGTCACTCAGACTGTCAGCGGCTGATTTCCCCTCCGTCTGACACTTGTGCCTGGATTTCTGTGGATTTTATTTATTTTTATCCTATGTTCATGAGCATTTGCCTGTGTGTATGTCTGTGCATCATATGTGTGCCTGCTGCCCGTAAAGGCCAGAAGAAGACCCAGATCCCCGGAGATTGAAGTTGCAGGTGGTTGTGAGCTACCACATAGTTGCTGGGAACCTAATCTATGTTCCCTGCAAGAACAAGTCCCTTGACCTCTGAGCATCTCTCCGGTCTCCTTTTATTATTTTTAATTGACTTACAATGTAGTAGATTTCCTTATTTCATACATAATTTGGTTGGCTCATCCTCTCCTCCGTCTTCCAACCACCATCCCATTTATAAACCCAGTATTTCCCCTTTTTCTTTCCTGTCCCACATATTAGCTTAACCACTTCTACTTCTCTCCCCGAACCATGGCCCCTTTCCATTTGCAGCATTCTGTTCTCTCCATACACTCACTCCCACATACCTAAACACACGTAAGAATTGGGAGCTGAGTTCTGCGTACAAGAGAACATGAGCCTGGGTCACCTCACTTAATATGATCCAGCTTTACCCATTGTCCTCAGAGTTTCATAATTTCATTTTCTTTATGGAAGAATAAAATCCCATTTTGTATGTGTACCTCATTTTTATTATCCAGTCACTGAGTGATGGACACGTAGGCTGACTCTGCTTCCTCCCAGTCAGCCCCTATGCATAGTGTCCCTGTTGTCATGGACACCTAGGCTGACTCCACTTCCTCCCAGTCAGCCTCTATGCACAGTGCCCCTGTTGTCATGGACACGTAGGCTGACTCCACTTCCTCCCAGTCAGCCCCTATGCACAGTGCCCCTGTTGTCATGGACACCTAGGCTGACTCTGCTTCCTCCCAGTCAGCCCCTATGCACAGTGCCCCTGTTGTCATGGACACGTAGGCTGACTCCACTTCCTCTCAGTCAGCCCCTATGCACAGTGCCCCTGTTGTCATGGACACGTAGGCTGACTCCACTTCCTCTCAGTCAGCCCCTATGCACAGTGCCCTTGCTGTCATGAAACCCCCCTTAAGTAGCAGAACCCAGTTGCCTCAAGGAAAGTCCAGTGGAAGAGCTTATGCTAAGCTAGCGAGTATGAAAAAATTTATTAATAATTATGATAAATGTTAGCAAAGAAACATACTAAAGGGGGACAGTGAGATGGCTTAGTTTACATTTACTACGCAAATGAGACAAATCCAGTTAGATTCCTAGAACTCATATAAAGGCAGAAGGAGAGAACTAGCCCCACAAAAATGTTGTTTTCTGACACACACACACAAATGCACATGAACACACACACAATAATAAAAGACACAATAATAATTTTAAAAGAAAACATAGAGAGATGGCTCAGTCATTAAGAGCATTGACTACAGCCAGGCATGGTGGTGGCTCATACCTTTAATTCCAGCGCTTAGTGTCAGAAGCAGGCATTTCTCCAAGTTTGAGGTCAGCATGGTCTACAGAGTGAATTCCTGAATGTCCAAAGCTACATAGAAAGACCCTGTCGCAAAAAAAAAAAAAAAAAAAACACTGACCACCCTGCAAGGGACCCAGATTAGGGCAGCTCACAACTGTCTATAACCCTAGTTCCAGGAGATTTATCACCCTCTTCTGACCTCTGCAGGTATCAGGCACACACATGGTGCACATACACGCATGCAGGCAGACACTCACACACAGAAATAAATCTTTATTAAAGAAAGAAAAATACTAAACACTATGACACTGTATTATACATGAACCTGACCTCATGATGCTGAAGGTGACTTGCAAAAAGGCACCATGAGGAAACCATATTTAAGTTAAAACTTAAATAGCAGTTTGTTTGGGTGACAAGCGGGTACAGAAGAGGCAGAAAAATCGCTATATGAAGGTTTCCATGGAGAGCGTGTGTCACCAGCACAGACCCAGGAAGAAAGATGATTGCTGTAGCCTTCCAGGAGCCCTGCCAGCCTGCTCTTTAGACGGGGACAGGAAAGCCTGAGGGAGGCAAAGCTGCTGTGTCCCTGGACTTTGTGTGCAACCATGAAGCACACAGTAGGGGTGGGATATAGGGAGTTTTAAGGAAGGGTTTTTAAAATATCATGTGGGTGGCCTGCGGAAGGCAGCCTACAAAGAGACACCTGAAGACAGGAAAACCAGTGAAGGCAAACAGAGTTGTATGACCTCATAATCTCTCTGAACTCCTCCTCTGAGCACAGGAGTACAAACAACCCTAGAGGCTGATATTGTGATTGGTGAGACAAAATTTTACAAACATCAAACATTAAGCACACGTTATTTTCCTAAATTCACCTGCCCCCCATTTTGCATCCATTTCAATACAAAATGCTTCCAACCTTCATCCTAAAAAAAAAAAAAAAAAAAAAATCCCAAGTTTGTTTTCTCTTCCCTCACACAGTTCCTAATTCTCATAAACGTTAGGGAGCCAGAGATGGCGCTCGGTTGGAAGAGTGCTCCCCTAGCAGGCGCCACACCGAGTCTGTTCCCCAACACCACATAAACCAGGTCTGCTGGCACATGCTTGTCATCCTGGCTCTCAGAAGGTGGACGCAGGAAGTCCAAAGATATCCTTACATAGTGACCCTGTCTCAGAAAAATAAAGTTCTCAATTCTAATGAGGTTGCCTGTGTGGTCTGTCTCTCCTTGTATCTCCTTCACAGCTTGGTTACCAAAGAGACAGAACAGAAACCTGCGTGTATTAACCACCCAGCCGCAGATCTCCGTCTTCTAGGGACCGTAACCAAAGCCTGACTTCTGGGTTGTGGTGGGCTCTCTAACTTCCTCATTTTACCTGCTTCCTATGTACCATCCCCCTCATCCTGGGCCTTGTGCCTGGAACATTTGGACTTGAAGGAAACCCACCCATGGCATGACCTAGACTCTTTTACATTCCACACCCAAAGGCTCTCTGTCATGTCTCAGTGGCCCCCAGAGATCCTCAGCTGTGCATCTTTAAAGGAAACCTGCTCATGCTTGAGTGTTCACACACTCCCCAAACTGAATCTAGGCCTGGACTCCAAATCCATACCTCCTCATACTATAGCCCTTAACATGTTTATTATAATGATTTTGTTTGTATTAAAATTTTACTTCCATGACAGAAGCGACTACCCTAGAACAATCCACCTTGTCATGGGTTCTATCATAACCTGGATGTGCACTTGTGTTGTGGGGTAGTTGCACACTGTGTGATGATAGACAGCTGTGATGGTTTAATAAAGAGTCTAACGGCCAATAGTTAGGCAGGAGGTATCGGCAGAACTTCTGGGCAGAGAGAGAGGAAGAAGGAGATGAGTCTAGGTGGTCAGGAGACACAAGGAGGAAACAGGAGGTACAAGATGGAATAGAGGCAATACCACTTGAGAGAACATAGATTGAAATAAATGGATTAATTTAAGTTATAAGAGCTAGTGGGACAAGCCTAAGCTAGGGCCCAGCCTTAAGGTCCAGCAACCATAAGCTGTCATAATTAATAAGAAGTCTCTGCGTCATTATTTGGGAGCTTGCTGGTGGGACAGAGAAAGACTCACTACACACTTGCTAAAAAAAGATGAACATGTGGATAAACCAAACCTAAAAGTCCCACAGCCTTTGCTGCTAGCTGGCCTGGGGACGACAGGGCTCAGACTCTAGATGGCCTGTGCTTGGGGATTTGCCTTGGACCATTAAACCTGATTCCTTCCTGCCTCCACGGAGTCTGATGTGAGGGACAGCTAATTTCTCTCTCTCTCTCTCTTTCCCTCATATGTCACCTGTTTACACCTGGGCCCCACCTCGGGACCTAAGGCAGATGTTCCCCCCCCCCAAGTGTGATGCTGCAGTGCCATCTGCTGGTGGTTGGGACACCTGCAGGTCAGGCTGGAGAAGGAGTAAGGCTAGATTTAGGATCACTATTTTCATGATGCCCTTAAAGCCCAGCTATTGAACCCTGCACCAGGAAGTCCCCATACACCAATGTGAGCTCGAAATTAATGGAAGTTTCCCTTTAGATTCCCCACTAGTCAAAGACCCTGAATTACGTCTCAGGGGGAGATAAACGGTGTTTTGTGATGGCATAGATGTGAAAACTGAGGCAGAAAAAAGGAATTGAAAAAAATATTGACGTTTGCTTAGCATTTAACATTTGTGATGCTGGCACGGCTTGGGCCTTTCTTCAACCTTTCCAGGGCCAAAGTTCCCAGCCTTAGCCTTCCCTTTTGCCAGAGACCCTAACTCCATGGCCCAAGTGTTGTCCTCAGTCCCCTAAGAACAGAGTCATACACTCAAGAGCATTGACTACAGTAAGGAATTTGGGACAGCCCTGAAGGTGTGACTTGGTAGAACATTTCCTCATATTCTGAGAGGATCTGAGCCCTGTCTACAGTGATGGGGGGCACCAGGATACAATAAGGGACGGTCTCAACCTTTGGTGATAAACGCCTCCTGCAAGCCTTCTCCATCCCATTAGAGCAAGGCCCCTGCATCAGACCCTCAGTGTTCAGAGACCTGTCCTCAGGTCCTCAAAGACCAGAGTATCTTGTCCAGGCCCCTCATTAACACGGTGACCCCCTCCTACCAGCGTGAACAGACTAGGAACCTTCACTCAGACCTCACTCAGTCTCCTCAATGACCTCATCGACCAGGTACTTCACACAGACCCCTCAATGACCAGTATTCCTCCCTCTGTTCCCCCAGGTCTCAGTGACAGAGACCCTCCCTCAATTGCAACATTAGGGATGAATTTCTTCACTGGATCCATAAAAAGGAGGTTATGGTGTCATCAAAGTGGAAACACCCAAATAGGGCAGAAAACAAACTTTTTGGTGAATTTATCATTTGTAGAAAAACATTTAGCGAGATAAAACTTTATTGACCTTGCTTGATGGCTTTATTAACTTATTTTCTGATAGATACCATTTTGTTTAAGATAACATAAAACCAATTAGCAACTTTAAGGTGTTAAAACTTTCAACACTTTTGATCCATTCTCACCCCCATAGGAACCTCTCATTTGGGGCTTTGTAGCCAAAGATCTTCCATTAAGGTCCAGCAAACATGATGAGCTAAACAGTCCCTTCAGACCACCCAACTAACTGCTTTCCACTTTCCTCTGGTCCCCCAAGAAGTTGAATTCTCCAGGATTCTGCCTCCTGTCTTGTCCCCAGGCCTTTGGTACAGAGGACACAGCTGTGTCCAGGCCTCTAGAGGTATAGACTCTAATTTGGATAAGACCAGAGATTGCTTCCCAAAAGGCCAGCAGCAGCTTCCCCTGCCCAGCCTGCCTGTGTTAGCAGCAATTAGCAAGACTCTCTGGGATGAATCTGATACACACTGTCCTCCACTCTGACCCCAAATCCTCTGAGGCTATAGAACAGGGTCAGAAGTCAGTGTGTTTTATGAGAGCAATTAGAGCCAGATAGAAAACAAACAAAAAACTTCACCCCCAGCCTGAGCCATCTTTTCCCTCTGTTTTGGTCCATGCTGGGCCTTCCTGCTCTTAATTGGACAGGAGACTCCTGCCAGGAGCTCTGTTAAACTTTAACCACTGTTTTCATCACCAGCTGCCCCAAAGCCTACTTTTTGCCTTCATACATATTAATAAATAGAGCCTCCAGGTTGAGGACTCATGTCAGAGAAATAAAAGCACCCCTTGTTAACCCAAGGCAAAAATGGGTCAGTCACTAACTTCATTCAGTCAGTCAGTCCGTACTCATTCATTCATTCATAGTGAATCTACTGAGCACTACTGTACACAGGTCCTATGTTAAGTCTGGAGAATAGACAGTGATTAAAATTAAACTTAACTCCCATGGGAGGCACAGATTTCAGACTACATGTATGTTTGTCATGTGTGTGTTTGTGTCCCTCCCACACATGCCACTGCCCAGTCCTGGGATCACCGAGGCACACCACTGTTGACTTGAGTACTCGGGATCTGAACCATCACCTCTGCCCTTGCGTGGTTATTGGTGGAGCTGGAGAAACGGTTCAGCACTCAGAGCTCTTTCAGAGGACCCAGGTTTGATTCCCAGCATACACGTAGCAGTTCCCAAGTCTGTAACTCCAGCTCCAAGGAATCCAATGGCCTTTTCTAGGCTCCGCGGGCACTCATCATGAAGGCAGGCAAAACACCCAAACACAAAGAGGCATAAGAAATGCTGAAAATGAGCTGGATCGTCTCTGTGTCCAGGCCCGTGCTTCCTTCTCTGGGTGAAAAACGTGAAGCCGCACATCTGTCTATGATGTATATCTGGCCGGCCACTCCTGGGAGAGAGGCTTAAAGAAGACTCTGGGTATAAATCGGATTCCTTTGGGTTCATTCATTTGCTTTAGTCTGAGTGTTGATACCATCTTACTGTGTAGCTGAGGAAGGCTTCAGAGTCACTCTGTCCGTCTCTCGTCTGCCCGGTGCTGGGACTGTAGATGGATAAATAAAGTTCTTGAGAACATTCCAAGCCAGGTGTGGTGGTGCTCACCACTAATTCCAGCACTCGGGAAGCAGAAGCAGGGAGATCTCTGTGAGTTAGAGGCCAGCCTGGTCTACGTAGAGTTTCACACATGGCTGTTACACAGAGAAACACTGTCTCAAAAAATGAAAAAAAAAAAAGAAGAAGAAAAAGAAAAAGGGAATATTTCAATACTTCCATGCAAAAAGACAAAACAAGCTAACTAAAGGGGCCCAGAAAAATGAGGCCAACATGTCAAGACAGACAAGAGAGACCAGCTATCCAAGCTGAACAGAAGACAGGCTGAGTTTGGGAAGCATAGTTGCCAGTTGCTGGAGGCTGGGGACACCAGAGACCCATAGAGAGGCCTGCAGTAAAGGCAGGCTGCTTAGGAGTCAGAAAAGGGACACGCAAGCTTCCTAGGCAAAATGGTTTGCTCGCTTGTATGTTCGTCTGTTTATCTAAATCCACTGCTGTGCTGGACACTGAGGAACATAGTTAATTTTTTTAAGTTTCATGGGAAATAGACAGGTAAGCAAACACGAAATACATGTTAACTGCAGTTAATAATATATGCCTGAGGTGGGTGCAGCGGCAAAGGCCTTTGACTCCAGAATTCAGCAGGGTGTTGCAGGAATATCCTCAAAAGTTCCAGGCCAGCCTGGTCTCATTCCAGGCTAGCCTGGAATACAGAGTAAGACCTTGTTTCGAAAAAACATATAGAATTGGTAAAACGGCTCAGTGAATAGTCACCAAATGTGAGGATTTGAGGTCCACCCCCAGAACCCAACCAGACAGCTCTAACTCCCATAAGGTGCCCTCTGGCCTCTACATGTTCACCATCGCACATACATGAATATATCCGCATACATGTACACATGCATGAAAGCACATACACATAAACAAATGTAGCAAAATACTTTAAAACACACATGAAGCTTAGTGGGGTCCCACTACTAAAGTCCTTTGGGTGGTCATCGCACCCTCACTAATTTGGAGAGCAAAGGGGAAGGCACCACCGCCTACACTGAGAAAGTGCTCCTCTAGGCCTGTCTTCCACGTGTAGCCAGCAGGAGTGGGCAGATTGCGAACACAGTCACGGTCTTGTCAACTTCAGATTATTGTATCTAGTTGATATGTTATCGCTATTTTTACCATTGGCTTTGGTCCCTGCAAGAATTCTTCCTAGGTTTAGATAAAATTGGGTTTAGCCTTTGAGATGCGTGTGCATATGGACGTCATCCGCCGTGTGTGGGTGATGGAAGGAAAGCTTAAGAATGGCCTCCACGCACGGCTGCACACAGCACAGGGTGAGTCACGAACCTCAGACCAGAAAGGAAGCTGAGTGGGAGGCCAGAGCAGGCAGAGCCTCAGGTGTGAATCGTGACAGCTCAGTCTGGAGGCCGTCAGGTGGCAAGAGACCTCGCTATTGGCCTCCCACTGATGCTCACATCTAGCCAGCCCTGGAACCTGACAGAGGCCCCCAGAAGGCCAGCAGCAGGGTGCAGTGCTCTGCAGAAGGAGATGTTGGGGAATCTTTTCTATTTTCTCTTCTATTCAAAAGAACATTTTCAGAAAATGCTGTCTATATCTGTCTTTTTGGCAGTGAATACGCAGCTCTTGTTTCACTTTGAGGTGTTTATTAAAAAGCAATATTTTTAAGAACTTAAAATGAAAATGCCAGTTTGAGCTATGTTCAGAAGAATGGAAGAAAGTTTTGCTCACATCCCTGACTTATTTAAGGGGAGGAGGGGAATGAACCAGTTATGAGTAGCAAGGCAAGGGTGGGCAGGCCGTTTTCAGTCATAATGAAAGGAGAGAGACGAGAGAGAGGCTGAGAATGACTGTAGGATCTGAGGAGCTGGGGAGATGAAGGAGATGAACAGGAGCTTCCTTCACCAGCTCCTTGGCCAGCTTCATGGTGGCGGACCACCCACTCTGCAGCTGTTTTCATTACAGATGAATAAGGTTAGCCAGAAAGAAGCTAAGGTGAGAGTCGGCTCTGGGCCTCAGGAGCCCCACAAAGTCCAAAGAGAGCTGGGCGGAGGTGGAAAACTGGGTAAGGAATGTTCCGAAATGTGCAGCCTCTTCCCTCTGAGTCTTTGAGAATAAGTCCACATGTCATGTTCCCATGAAACCTTTCTGGCCTTTTGGCCCTGACTGACCTCTCTCCTAGCGTTAATTATTAGCTTAGATCCCTTTCTTGACTTGCTTTTTGTGGTCCTTCTAACAGTCTGTGCTTGACCTATTTATGAGTTCTTTGGTAGAGTCTTTTAAAGTCAATTTTTTTGGAGGGGGGGTTATTTTGTTTAGTTTCGTTTGTTTTGTTTTGACTTTACATTTTTTTCTTTTTTTGAGACAGAGTCTGCCTTTGAACTTGCTGTCTAATCCAGGCTGGCCTCAGACACACCATTCTCCTGCCTCGACCTCCCAAAATCTAGAATTAAAAGTGCTATACCAATCTAATCTACATGGGAAGTAGAAAAAGACAAGATCTCTTGAGTAAATTGGGAGCATGGGGACCATGGGAGAGGGTAGAAAGGGAGGAGGGAAAAGGGAAGGGGGTGGAGAAAAATATACAGCTCAATAAAAACAATAAAAAAACAAAGTAAAATAGCAAAAAAAAAAAAAGTGCCACACCAGCTCTTGCTACAGCTAACTGCAAACATTTCCTTCACTGGGCCTGGTGTGGTTACGCACGCCTTCAATCCCAGCACCAGGAGGAGAGGCAGGTGGATTTCTGTGAGCTGGAGGGAAACACGGTCTATATAATAAGTTCCAGGACAGCCAAGGCTACAAAATGAAACCAAAAACAAATTCCCTTCATTTGTTCTTTTATTCAGATATTATCTGTTTTTAATACTAAAACTTGAAACACCCTGGTGTAAGGTCAGCCAAGTGTTTAATCTCTCTGTCATGAACACGTATGTTACTTTGAAGGTGGAGACACTTCCAGAAAGCGTCGATAAATACTTTAGAGTTCTGGGTTTGTCTTGGGTATTTGTTGGGGGTCTTTGTTTGCTGTATTCTCTCTCTCTCTCTCTCTCTCTCTCTCTCTCTCTCTCTCTCTCTCTCCATCTAGAAAATGCTTGATATATAGTGCAAAAAGAGGACCAAAGTTATTTTTGCTTGGATGACAAATGTGTACAGAATATAGTCTTCTTTTCCCAATGATGTCTGATCTACCCTTATAGTGGTATGCTGATCCTTTCTTTTTCTTTCTCTATCTCACTAGTTGTTTACTTGATTGCTTGATTATTGATTCCTCTCTTTTCTTCTTTTTCGGCTGAGAATAGAATCCAGAGCCTTGCACATGCTAGGTGAGCACTCAACCACTGAGTAACAGCCCCAAATTTATGATGCATATGGGATCCATATGCAGCAGGGTCATCTTTATCCCGGGCAACATATTTGATTCTAGAAAGGAATTTGGCTGTGTGGTCTGGATTCCTCTGTTAATTTCATTCTAAACCACATTTTACCCCCATCTACTCGGGCAACAAAGCTTCACTGAACGTTGACAGGGAGCCAACAACCGAGTACTGGCAATAGGGAGAATAAGGTAGACCCAGGCTTCCGTGCTGAGCTCAATACTGACTAGATGATAAAGGCAACGTGCAATGTGTTTAGTAACAAACAGTCCATCTTAGAAGTGACGAGATGAGGACCGCAGAGGACCACAGGGAGGTCTCCCCAACACTTGCAGTGTAAGCATGCCCTGGTGTAAAGTCAGGAAGCTAAGGTGACTCAACCGTATGGAATGGGGTTGACGTGACCCAAGCAACAAGGGGATGAAGAGCAGACACACAGACACACATACAGAAAAACCAGTCAGGAGGACGTGTGCTTTGAGGAAGACAGACCGGAAACTCTGCGTGTGTTTTATGTATCATACTCAGGGAGACAGGTTTAGCTAACCATGGTAGGGAGTGTCTATAGTGATCAATCTCAGGCTGTAAACATCGAAATGAAGGAACAGGACAAGAGACACTGTCTAGGGAAGAAAAGGGAAGCCAGACAGAAGATTGGCCAATTGCCAGGCAGTCCTAGCAGGAAGGGGAGCTTGCCTCCACCACAAACACCTTTGAAATGTTTCTACATAATTACTTCTTTTCCAGAATCTTTCTTGGGTTTCTCTGTGTAACAGCCCTGGCTGTCTTGGAACTCACTCTGTAGACAAGCCTGGCTCCAAACTCACAGAGATACACCTGCCTCTGTCTCCCAAATGCTGGGATTAAAGGCGTGCAACACCACCTTAACTGCTGAGCTATCTCTCCAGCCACCACCAGCATCAGCACCAGCACCACCACTGCCGCACAGAGAGGGAGACTAAGGCTGGAGGTGTCTACTTTCCCAGTGTCCAGGTCCCAAAGAGGGAAAGATGAAACCTGTGTCAAGAGCACATCACCTTGGGCTGTTCTTTTCCTTCCTTGGGGGATCTTTGCTCTCCTGAAACTTGGCACTTCCTGGTTTCATGCCACCCCACCCTCAGCCTGAGTCTCTGTAAGGTGACGTTGACTCATCAAGTTCTTAGACTGGCTTAGTCCTGGGTCAGACCCTGGAATCTCTCGGGCCATAAATGGTTTTGTCTTTTCAAGTTCTCCACCCATTGACCTTTACAGATCAATGAGCTCATAACAGTCGCCAGGGCCTAGACACTGCTGCAAGCATTTGTACCAAAGCCTCAGTACAACTTGTACCATCAGGATCACAGTCTTGCTGGGAGTTTTGTGGGACTTGAGTTGTCATCTCTGCAGGGCATGGCCAGCACCCACCCCTATGGCCACCATCTTTCCCATTCTCCATACCCCTATGCTCCAGTTGGTTCCCATCACCTTACCCGAATGCCGTGCCACCATAAGCAAACTGCTCTTTATACCATCACTGCTCCAGGTGTGGCCTAGGCACCACTGCCGGTCCTTATCTGTTTGCTATCAATCATTGTAAGTTCAGAGGTTGATAGCTGCATGTCCCAGAACTCAGGAGGCAGAGAAACTCTGTGAGTTCAAAGCCAGCCACAGTGAGTTTCAGTATGCAGAGATCCTGTCTCAAATAAACAAATAAAAAGCTCAGAGGTTGAGAATAAATACTAAGAAACTTGTATAAAGCTGGCTGTGGTGGTGCATACCTTTAATCTCTGCACTCGGGACACAGAGGCAGGCGGATCTCCCTGAATTTGAGGTCAGCCTGGTCTACATAGTGAGTTGCAGGACAGCCAGAGCTACATAGAACAAAAAGGGGAAAAAAAGAAAAGACAAAAAGAAAGAAATTTGTATAAAAATGTTGACTAATAATATGTGAGCCAAATGTGGTGGCCCATGCCTATAATTCCAGCACTTGGGAGGCTGAGGCAGGAGGATGCTCAGTTCAAGATCAGCCTTACTCACTACATAGTAAGACCAGCACCGCATAGCAAGACTGTCTCAAAAAAAAAAAAACAAAAAAAACAAAAAAAAAAAACATGATCTGGGGTTACAGCTCATCTTGTGGGTGACTTGACTAGTGTTGTATAAAATCCTCAGCATCTTGAAAATTGCTGTGATGGCACATATCTGTGATGCCAGCACTTGGGAGGAGGAAGGTGGACCAGGAGTTCAAGATTGGCGTAATGCATTTCCAGCATGCAAAAAAACCCAAGGTTTGATTCCCAGCAACACATAAAACTGAGCAAAGGAGCACGTGCTTGTGATCCCAGTGCCCAGATACAAGCCCTGCTCCATGTAGACCAGGCCAGGATAGATGAGACCCTGAAAAGAAGCTCAAGGTCTTCCTTGGCTTCATATTGAAGCCTTTGTCTCAAACTAAAAAGGCTAATAGTATGTGGTTTGAGTCTTATAAATCAATTCTTCTAAATGCACTCTAGAATCACCAGGTCCCAAAAGAGAGAGAGGACATGGCAGGAAAACCTGCTGATCCCTGAACCCAGTCTGCAGATACACCAGAGCTAATGTGTCAGCCTTAACAGGTGTATAACAGTTACACATGATTTCATCTCAGACAAGCTGAGGGAGAGGTACACAACAACATTATACTCTGAAGATTCCCTTTAAATCTATGTTCAAAATTGAATTTTTAATTTTTTTGAAAGATTTATTTTTTATTTCATGTGTATGAGTGTTTTGCCTGTATGTCTAGGGATCATGTGCATGCAGTACCCACAGATGCCAGAAAAGGGAGTCAGATCCCCTGGAATTAGAATTACAAGCCATCGTGGGCCTCCTGATACCTGCTCTGGGAACTGAATTCGGGTCCTTGGAAAGAACAGTATGTGGTCTTAATTTGCAGAAACATCTCTCAGCCCTTAAAAAGGAACATTTTTTTAAATGAAACTAGTCTATGACAAAGTTTTGGAAGCATGTTCATACAATGGATTTGTCATGGTGCCTTTTATGAATGATCACCATGAACGCTGGATGTCAAAGGCCGGACAACAGAGCCATTGTACCATACCTACTATAGCTAAAGTCCCAGCACACAGGGCTAGAGAGGTGGGTTGTGGTTTAAAGTACTTGTTTCTTGTGCAGAGGACCTCAGTCCCCAGCACCCATATGGTGACTCATAACCATCCATAATGTTTCAGAAGATCCAATACCTTCTTCTGGCCTCTGTGGGCACCAGGTTCACACATGACATACATACATGCAGGCAAAACATTCATACATATAAAATAAACCCGAAAAGAGAGAAAAAGAAGCCACAGCTCAGGACCGTGTCACTTCTCAGATGTAGGCACATTATAGAACTTCATCCCATGCCCAGTATTGTAACATCTCAAAGGTCCTGTCCTATCCCAGCTGCCACAGAACAGACCCTGTCACAACTCTGGACCAAGTGTGGACAGCAGCAAGACTCTGGGGCATGCCAGTGTGTAAGGACAGCTGCCGGACCAGCCTGAATATCAGGATCCTACAAAGTGCCTTTATTTGTAGGATGGAAGAGCCCCTGTCTGGCTGTGTCAGGAATAGGACAAGGCCCTAGCATGTGATTTGGCCCCTTTCTCGAGAGTTCCAGTGGTGCTGGGACATGGGTTAATTCTGTTTCACAAAGTCTGGCACAGACATCCCCGGGAGGATCCTAGCTTGTCTGGGTGTGTGGATGGCAAAAACAGCTGATTTGAGCATGGGGGGTAGCTAGGCTACACTTACAGAGAGGTTTGTCCAGACCTCTGAGCTGCTGACCCTCCTGGGATATTTGCAACGGACCTGGGCAGCTTAAGCCACACGCAGAATCCTGTCTCCAGAGGTTCTGCCTGGAGACATCTCCTCAGAGTGCCTTGTGAGAATTCATCTCATTTCCCCTCCCTGATCCCACTGTAACCACAGAAGCACAGCCTGCAGCTGAGCCTGTCTTAAGTGACCCTTCTCACCCTAGGGACAGGCCTCCTGTGCCATCTGATTCAGGCTTCATGTGAGGCCACAGTGCCATCTGCTGGCTATTGTGGGCCTTGCTGGCCATGCCAGTAACAGGCTGGACTTGGCCAATATGAAAAGCCTTCTCCATTTTCAGTTCAGGATTAAAGAAAGCAGCTTCTCCCTTAGATGCCAGGCTTGGAGGATCAGAGCCACCCTCCAGGTCTTTCATCACCACGGCTTCTTCCAGTCACCTTCCCTGGATGTACTCACTCATACTCCAGTCCCACCCTGATAGTGACCAGGGCTCCCTAGGTCGTGAACCCTGTGGTCAAGACCTCTTGCTGGGTATCCACAAAAAACAGAACTCCTTGTTCCAGCTTCGCAATGGTAAGGGAGCTGCAGTCAAGCCTCCCTCAGTGACAGTCAGGCCACGCAATGACAGAGACCTGTGCTCAAAACCACTAGAGGCCAGGACCCCTCGATGAAAGTCTATAACCCAGCTACTGAAGGACCGAAGAGCCCACTCTGATAGCTACCTAGAGGCCATTATTTGGAGGCCACTGCACATTCAGACTGGCATATAGGACTGATAAGGTCCTATTTGGTTCCCTGTCTATCACCCTGCCCGTGGACTCAGCGGAGACCAGTGCACAGGGGTCCCAGTACGCTTGTCCTTTCTGTGCTCTTGGCGCCATACCTCAGACCTAGTATGAGCTGTGCTGCAGTCTCATGAAGAAGGTCGTCTCTGCTAGAATGATCTATCCCTCCGTAGGAAGTCTGGCTGGATAAAACCAGACTGCATCTTCCAGCCACCTGTTCCTGCTGACACCTAAGCCTGACATCTGCTGGCCTTTGTCTCCTGGTCCTAGATCTCTGCACTGTCTCAGCTCACTGCCCACAGAGTCCATCAAACCTCAGATGCCTTTATACAGAAGCCAAGAACCTGTCAATCCCAGCATCCCTGCATTGCCTCCTACCTGCTTCTGGGGCTGGCTTTTCTCCTCTTTTCCCTAAAGATCCTAGCACATTCAGGCTTTCTTTCCTGAGCCCCCATCCTGCTGCGTTCACTTCTTTATTCAAACAAGGGTCAAGCAGGCACCACGTGCTAGGAATGCACCAGTGCAGCATAGGAATGCAAGGAACAGCAACAAAGCAGGGACATTGGGGTTGAGATTCAAAGGATGAATAGGAGTTGACTAAAATATCAAGGGGTAGGGAAGTATTTGCAGAAGGAACCACAGATGCAAATGCACAAATTCAGAAATGATGTCTCAATGTGTCTAGAACATGAACTGAGGGCTAGGGAGAAGGGAAGAAAGATTGGAACAGGAGCAGGTAGACAAGGGCTAACATTGTCTGAAACATCTTGGGGGAAATAAGTATGAATTTTTAAAATTTTTCATTTGATCAGTCAAATGACATTGTGAAAGTTTGGAGAAGAAGAAACGCAAATACAGTCAGGTATACCAGTCTGTTCAGCTACTCAAACCACAATATTCACTGAGTATTGAAGTGAGTTCAGTGGTAAACCTACCTCCCTACCTCCCCAAAACTGTGTCCTAGAGCCTGTGACTGTGACTTGCTGGGAAAAGAGAGTCTGCAGAAAACTAAGGGGGCCCTAAAGCCAATGACAAGTCCCCTCACAAGACATACCCACCAAACTAATTTTGATGGCATGTGCCTGTAATCCCAGCACTTGGGAGGCTCAAGCAGGGGATTACCATGAGTTCAAAGTCATCCTGGACTATACACCAGGCAATAACTGGGACTGCATATAACAAGACCATACCCCCAAAACAGGCCAGACCAGAATATAGTCAGCTCAGCTGATTAAGTGCTTGCAAAGTATTCAAAACCCTTGGGTGAAATCTCTAGGACCACATAGATCCAGTGTGGAGGTGCACACCTGTGATCCCAGCACGAAGGAGGTGAAGGCAGGAGGATCTGAAATCCAAAGTCATCTTGCTACACATGACATTTTAGGCCAGCTCAGCCTACATGAGAGCCTGTCTCCAAAACAAACAACAAAAGCAGGCTCACAACGGCATAGAGGGTCAGGCAAAGGCAGTGGAGAGATTGGCACAACCATGCCACAAACTACAGAATGCCAAGCAAAGAGTCCTTCCTTGTGCCCTTTGGAGGGATGTGGCTCTGATAACGTCTTTTCTATTTTTAAGCCTGGGCCTTAGAACTGTGAGTGAATAAGTTTCACCTGCCTTAAGCCACTGGGCTGTGGTTATTTGTTACAAAGTCCTCAGGGGCTGCCCTGGAGCAACCATGTGCTGGGATTGGCACTGAGCATGCAATCCACACAAACGCACCCTCTGGATCTTATCGTTGAGCAAACTTCATTTGCTCAATAAATATTTGCTTTAGCGCCTATTAGATGCCAGCTACTGTTCTAGAAACTGGGTTACAGGAGTGAACAAAGCCTGCACTTCCACGCAATTAATTCCACGCAGCAACTCCTTCATTTGTTAATCTCTGGGTGACCTGATTCTGGTTGGAGACTCTGCCCTTTCTCTGTCTTCTGTGGTGCTAAAGATTGAGGTCAGGGCTCTCAAACGCTAGGCAGGCTCTGCCACTGAGATCCACCTCCAGCCTTCTTTCCACTGTTTAGGATGTCATCACCGTCTCTCTATATATATTGCCCCAGATTGGCCTTGAACTCACACTGTACTTGAGATTCCCGTGCCTCAACTTCCTGAGTATCTGGGTGCCTGGCCACCAGGCCCCACTCAAGATTCAGCCTTTCTCACCACCCATGTGACCTATTTTTTTTACGTTGGACTCTATCTTGGGGCTGGACTGATGACTCAGCGGTTACAAATGCTTACTCTTCTTGCAGAAGACCTTCAGCTCCAGTGCGTAAGTCAGGTTGCTCTAAACTGCATGTAACTCGAACTCCAGAAAACCCAACACCCTC
>JAQHUG010000352.1:559520-611384 GCA_028555095.1 Dicrostonyx torquatus
GGGGGGAGGAAAAGAAAAGATCTGGGGCTAGCATTGCATTTCAGGAGAAAGAGGAAGCTATGGAGTCATGAACTACTTCTGAGGATATGAAAAGAACAATGCATAGCTCCTGGTCTGGTGGCACAGGCCTGTGATCCTGGCCACTAGGGAGAGTGAGGCTCAAGACCAACCTGAGTACCTATTCAAACTGTCTCTAAAAATAAAAAATAAAAAGGGATTTGGGATTTGTTTCTGTGACAGAGCACCTGTCAAACATTTGGGAAGTGCTGAATTATGTTTCCTATAGTCCTAGAACTTGGGGGATAGAAGCAGGAGGATCAGCAGTTCAAAACTAACCGCAGCTCTATGACAAATTTCAGGCCATCCTCGGTTATAAGAAACCATGTCAAAAAAAAACCGTTATGGATGGGAATATAGTTTAGGGTACGGGTTTGGCATAGTAAGAAAAGAAAGGAGCCAAGTAGCCAAGGTTGTGGGTAGATGTGGCTATCTCTCACTCAAACTCTGTAAATCAGGGGTTCTTCACCTATAGGCCGTGACCCCTTTGTGGAGGGAATGACCTTTCCACAGGGGCCACACATCTGATCTCCTGCATATCAGGTACTTACATTATGATTCACAGCAGGAGCAAAACTGCAGTTATGAAGTAGCAACAAAATTTGATCTTATGGTTGGTTGGGGTCACCACACTTGAGGACCTGTATTAACGGGTCACAGCAATAGGAAGGGTGAGAACCACTGCTCTAAATGGCTCCTGACTGTTTATAGTCACTGCCTCCATCAGTTCTTCACTTTGGCTCACTCCGTTTCTTATGCATTCTCAGCAGTCCAAGTCTTCTCCTTTGCTGTTCCCTCTGCAGGGGTATCCCCCCCCCCCCGTTAGCTCATCCTCAGCTCCTTTGACTCTTGGAGACTTCTAACCCATCTGCTTGATCTGAATACACACCGAGCCCCCCTCCCACCACACTGCTTCCCCCTCAGGACTTCTCACCCCACTACACTACTTTTGTCAGCTCCATGGTAACAAGGATTTCTTGTTATTTGTTTACATATTCTCAACACCGAGAATTGTATCTGTCACATTGCAAGGCTCTCTTCTAATTTACCGACTCAAGTAACTAATTCACTAGGAGTGTGATCTGATGTACAAAGTGTGTACATGTCTGTGTGTGTGTGTCTCCTTCTGTGTATGTGTGTGTCTGTGTGTGTGTGAGAGAGAGGGGGGGAGGGAGGGAGGGACGGAGGGAGGGAGGGAGGGAGGGAGGGAAGGAGGGAGAAATGCTGCCAATTAAACCCAGGACTTCATACAAACGCGCTCTCACTAAACTATATCTTCAGTCTGATATCCAATTTCAAATAAGGCCAGCCATGATAAGCTAAGTATGGGCAGGTCACCCAAAAGGAAGTTCTTTATTTTTAACCATTATCATCTGCCAGAGTAGAACTCAGCCCTCGATAAATTTAATAAGAGGCCCGAGTCTCAGTAGTTTACCCTGAAGCAATACCTGGTAGCAGGAAACAACCACAGTTGAGATTACCCGACCTGGGCAGACCATTCAAAGGAAATGCCTGGCATTCCCAGCACTGTAGATAGGATCACCTGCCAGTGCACAGTCACCAGGACACCCTAGACAAATGTCAGCCAATCAGGGGTCTTAAACCTCAGAAACCCATCACCCCCACCTTTACTACTCTAAAACCCTATACTAATTGAACTCGGGGCTCTCTGGATAATCCAAAACGTTGAACATACGGAGAGACCGAGTTTGCAAACTTGATTAGAATAAAGGCTCTTTGTTTTTACATATGGGACTCGGTCTCCTTTGTGGCTTTTGTGGGGACTTCGTGGATTTGGGCATAACAGGCAGGCTGTGGAAAAAGACTATTACCTTGGAGGAGGAGCAACAGAGGGGAAATGATTAAAAAAAAAAACTTGGAACAATCTAAGCAAAAGATGATAGTATCTTAGGATAATCCCACAGTTACAGAGGTGGTCAACAGAGATAAAAGGTAAGGTAGGTCTTGGAGATGGTACAGTGGTGGCACATGCCTTTATTCCAGCACTCAAAAGGCAGAGGTAGGAGGACTCTGTAGTTCAGAGCCAGCCTGGTCTACATAGTGAGTTCCAGGAATATTGTAGAGACTGTCTCAAAACAAACAGATAAACAGTAAGATAGGTTTTGTAGGCAGAAAAGATACAATTCGGTAATGAAGTAAACTTAGGAATAAAGGAGACAAGTGTTAGTGTCTCACAGGATAAGGCACCTCATCTCCAAACAGGGAAGACTATACTGGCCTCAAAGTCAGAGAAGGTGCTTGCCTTACCAGCCCACACACTAAAACTGGAATGATATGGGGAGTACTAGCAGGGTTCATGCATGAGGATGAAGTTCAAATTCATGAAGTGTCCTGTATTGTAAAAAAGAAAAGCAGGGCTGGGCGTAGCGTCACACGCCTTTAGTTCCAGCACTGGTGAGGCAGTTCTCACTACCTTGAGGTCAGGGACACACTGCATAGGAATTTATGGATAGTTTACATGACCAGAGATCAGTTTACCCATGATGGTTTTAGCACTTAAAGTATTCTAAGGAATACTTTCACAAAATGGCATAGCTATAGCTCAGGGGTCCACTACACTAAGAGACTTTAAGGTATATATTAACTCTGGCTTTGAGGTCTAGCAGAAGTCCCAGCCTCTTAGGAGGTAAGAAATATTTTTATAACATTAGTTAATTACTAATGCGCATAATCCTCAGAATCTCTGGTGCTTGCAAATAGCTGAGCCCAAAGATGCTGCTGTCCAATGTGTCACCCCAAGTCTAGGTGAGGGTCCACACTAGCAACAGTTCCTGTTTTCTTTTTTATTGTTGTTTGAGACATTCTTCCGTAGTCCAGGCTGGCTTAGAACTCTCTGTGAAGTGGATGCCCTTAAACTTCTGCTCTTGCTGTCTCCAGCTCCCAAGTGCTGGGTATAACAGGCATGTGACAGACACCACATCTGGTATTGGCATTCCTATTTCTTCTCTTCTGGAAAAAAAAAAAAAAGGATGATCGATATGAGGGGAAAAAACAGAATCCATAAAATAAAAGTTATCCCAGCACTCGGGAGGCAGAGGCAGGCGGATCTCTGTGAGTTCGAGACCAGCCTGGTCTACAAGAGCTAGTTCCAGGACAGGCTCCAAAGCTACAGAGAAACCCTGTCTCGAAAAACCAAATAAATAAATAAATAAAAAAATAAATAAATAAATAAAATAAAAGTTAAACTTTTTTAAAAAAAAAATGCATTCCAATAGCTGCCAAAAGGGGAAAAAAATAAAACTAGAAAAAAGTAATTGAAACATCTGTTTTATTTTGTTTTGAGGCAAGTTCTCCGAAGACTCAAGCTGGCCTTAGTTAAACTTGTTGTGTGTCTGAGGATGACTTTGAACTCCTAACCCTCCTGCCTTCGCCTCCCATGTGCTGTCCAGCTCAACATGGGTTCTACTATCAAAGGTTAGTCTCTTTAGGAGAAAATAAATTCTTAGAAATTTGTAACACCAGTAACCAGGCTGGAGAAGTACCTCAGGGGTTAAAAGCACTGCTGTTCTTCCAGAAGACCCAGGTTCAATTCCCAGCACTCACAGGGAGGTTTATAATTGTCTATAACTTCAGGTTCAGGGGATCTGAAGTCCTCTTCTGGCCTCTGTGGGCACCAAGAAATGCATATGTGCGCAGAAATACATGCAGGCAAAAATACATATACACATAAAGATAAAAAATAAATCTTAAAAAAAAACAGCAACAGTTCAAGAAAAAAATGGGTAAGGGAAAGAAATCAAGTAAAAATTTTACAGATGGCTATTTACAGAAATACAAAAGGTGCCCGGGTTCAGTCACAGAGGGCACAAACCACAGCTTGCAGCATCACTCATGAATCCTACCACACAAGCCAAGAGGAGAGGCACCTGGTGGCCAGAAACAAGGAAGACAGCTTCATTTTCTTTCACCATTCCACTCTCCATCCTTTTGAACCTACCATTTGAATTTAGATTCATGTAAATATGTTACCTGTTTTTAAATGTAATTCAAAATACTTCAACAAAAGGATTGGAACTGAAGTCATTATCACTGTCTGAACCCAAACCAGTTTCTAGACTCGCATGGATCTCGCTGCCCTTCTGCAATGTCAATCTAAACTTCTTGCATCCTACAGATCGCTTTAGCCACTGCTTCCCTAAAAGTCGCTCATGGTCACTTTAGTGCCAACTGAACCTTTCATCTTCTGAACACAGGAACTGTTTTCATACATCAGTCCTCAAAGGACACCAAAATAAAAATTAGTTACTTCAAAACTCAACATGTTCTCTACAGATCACACAGCATAGCCATGAGGATGCAAAGTGAATTAGATGCAAATTTAATTAGATGCAGTGCGAGGGACCAAAAGTATCTCTTATTCTCTTTGAGGAGACACAGGGTGGGGGGCAGGAAGTGAGGAAATGGTTTGGGTGGGGGAGGAATGCTTGATAGACAAACTGGAAGACCTGAGTATGGATCCCAAGAGCCCAGACAAAGCCAGATTGTGGCCTCTTTACTCCCAGCAGTCCTACAGAGAATGGAAGACAGAGAGAGAAGCTGGAAGGCCAGCAGCTTGGAGACAGCAGCAATCAACAAGAGACCCTGTTGTGCTCTTACCTGTCTGCCTCCCTATACATGCATGCATGCATGCATGCATACATACATACATACATACATACATACATACATATGAACACACTCATATACTTTATTTTGGAAAAAAAGAAGAGGAGAAAATGAGAAACAAAGAAAAAACAGGAAAGCAGAGAAGAAATGAAGTGAATGAAGAGAAAGGGGAGGAGAAGAGAAGGAAGAGGGCAAAAGAAGAGGGGGGAAAGGGAAGAAAAGGAAGCAAAAAAGGAAGGGAAGGGGGAGGAGCGAAAAAGGGAAACTTTACCTTCATTGTCAACCTTCATCATCTGCATGATCTTTGACCTTCCATTCACTTCCCCACCTCTCTCTCCTACACAATGTTTGGCTTTCAACACACAGAGGAGCCTTATGGGGCAGGAAATGAAGATGAAGTAAGCTCTGCCTGCCTGGATCCCTTGCACATGGGTCTGCCTGCACAAGATGCCACAGTAAGGCTGAACTGTGTTTTGTCACTCACATTTGGAATCATTCCTTAGAGCAGATGGTTTTACTTATACTGACTACAACTCCAGCGTGGAAGTAGAGTAATATCCCTGCACATTCAGACATTTCCAAATATCACTAGGCTTCCCTAAGCAGTTGGCCTGTGTCTGCCCAGAGTGCTGTTTCCTATCTTTCCTCAAATCAGCAACTTCTCGGCCCTAATGTGTCTTTTGTGCTAGAGTAGTGGAAATCTGTCAGTCTATGATATAGAAAGTCCTTCTGTATATGTGTTGCTTTTATTGGTTAATGAATAAAGAAGCTGCTTTGTCCTGCAGCAAGGCAGAATAGAACTAGGTGGAGAATGCTAGGAAAGAGAAGGCAGAGTCAGTGAGAAGCCATGTAGTCACTGCAGGAGACAGATGCCAGATGAAACCTTACCGGTAGGCCACAACTGCGTGGCGATACACAGATTAATAGAAATGAGTTAATTTAAGATATAAGAGCTAGCCAATAAGAAACATGAGCTAATAGTCCAAGCAGTGTTGTAACAATACAGTTTCTGTGTAGTTGGTTATTTTGGGTCTGGGTGGCAGAGAAACAAATGAGCAGTCTCCACCTACAAATATAAAGATAGGAATTAAAGCCACACTTGTAAGATAAGGAACTAGACCACTTTCTTGGTTATTTAAAATACTTTTTAGATTTATTTATTTTAGTTTATGTGTATGGGTGTGCTGCCTCCGCGTATGTCTGAAGTACTCACAGAAGTCAGAAGAGGGCATCTTAGATCCTCTGCACCTGGAGTGGCAGATGGTTGTTGAGGGGATCGCCAGCAGGCATCATACCATGGTCGGTACAGAAACATCTGAGTGAGGTAAGAAGGAAACTCAGTTCAGCCTGACTTAGCCGAGCTGGTTCAGCCTTCTGGAGTCTGGCACCAGGCAGTTTATTTTAAACATACTTATGTTCAGTACAGTTTTGGAAAAAGGTTTCCTGATAGCATTTATTTCAACCCCACACGCACAAAAATGCTTAAGGCATGACTACATCAAAACTCTTTCAAGTCACATGTGACCTCTACCATAAAGATGGGCTCTGTAGTTTAAGGGCCTAGGATCTGGTGTAGTGTACAACCAAGAGTGTAGAAAGCACCAGGCTACCCAGTATGCGTGGCACCTCCCTAAGGATGGGCTCTACTGACTGAGAAACGAAGCTGAAGATAAATGCCTAGGTCTGGGGAATTCGGGTGAGGTTATAAACGAGATCCACTCCCAGCCTTCTGGTTGGAAAATGGGTATACATTTCCTCCATTGAGGAGATGTCCTTCATGACTACTGGCCCTGGTTTCTTACCTATCTGTGAGCACTCATGATGTGTGTGCTGGGAAACAAACCTGGGTCTTCTGCAAGAACAACAGGCTCTCCTAACTGCTGAGCCATCTCTCCACTCCTCACACCAGTACCTCAGTCATTTTTTAAATGTCTCCAGGTTACTTATTTTCTGTTATTGTCTTGGGGTTTTTGTTTTGTGTTTTAGACAGGGTTTCTCTCTTTAACCTTAGCTGTCCTGGAACTCACTCTGTAGACCAGGCTGGCCTTGAACTCAGAGACCTCCCTGCCTCTGTCTCCTGTACCACCATCGCCCAGCTCCAGTTTACTTCTTATCCAGGCAAGGAGTGGAAAAAATTTCTCTGATCCTGGTTTCAAATTACTTATCATAAAGGCCAGAAAGGTAGTGTTAATCCCACCAATTGAGAATAAGATCACTACCACAGTTTAAACTCAAATTTGAAGCAAGCTTTAACTAAATACTGGCCAGGTTGATTGACTTTCTGGCCAGATCCATCTCTGGTTTTCCAGAAAATGGCTGCAAGTCACAGTGTGCAGGGGCTTAAAGACAAAATCCACAATTGGCTGTGTTTCCCATCAGGTCCAATCAGAGGCAAGCATTCGTCCTGATGTATTTCCTGCCTTTAACCTCCTGCCCACATGTGATCAAGCACATCCAGTGTAACTAGTTCAAACCAAGTTGCTTAGGGGAGTGAAAATGTGTGGCTTGTTACCTTACATAGTCTCCAGCATTTCAGGAACTATCTGTCCTGGGAAAAGGGGCTTGCAGATCAGAGGTAATTTTGTTTCATGGATTTCTTAGGCACAGTAATTAAGACAAAACTAACTTTGGTTCTCATAGTGGCTCTTCAGCTAAGAGTATTTGCTGCTCAATCATGAGGGCTATAGTTCAAATCCTAGTACCCATGGAACAAGCTGGGCTTTCCACAAATACCAGCCCTGAGGGAACCAGCTTTTGGTCTGTGGCATGCTCACCCTGCACACATCTGTACACAAATAAAAATAACAATAAATAAACCTCTTTAAATGAACAATTCCTTGGTTATTTGCAGTGTGACACATTTTCCACTTTCACAGTCATGTCTAACCTCCGAGGCATGCTGTCTGGGAAGGTCACATGGCATCTTCAGATCTGTGGCTATTTCATAAACTTGAATTAAATCGTGGCTCAGACAAGTGTTTCACAATAAGGTATGGGGAAAGAAGATGGGACAGAAAGAAGAGGGAGTAAGACATCAATACTGGGATCAAGACAGAAGCTTGGGCAACCAGAAAGAACCCCAGACTTGGATTTCGCCACCAACTGACTGTGGGACTTAAGTGGACTTAAATCACAATCTCTCTGAAATGTGGTTCCTAAAAACTGAACTTACTCTAGGGACTTGTGACACTTTTATTAAATTTTCTGGTCCTTCCTTTTTGTTTGCTTTTTTGCTTTATTTGGTTTGATTTTGGGAAGTGCCTTGCTGGATAGTTCCAACCACCCTCACACTCAGTGTTTCTTTAGATGAGACTAGTGGGGTATAGGCAATGCTACACCCCACTTCTTCTTTCAGAGATTTTCTAAATCATTAGTGTGTATATGTTTGTACTTGCACGAGGGGAGGCGAGGGTAAGGTATCCATGTATGTGGAGGTCGGAACACAGTTCAGCCACACTGTGGGATCCAGGGGTTGAGGTCAGGTTATCAGGATCTCATGTAAACATCCTGTCTGTTTGATGAAGTGCAGGCACATAACCTGGAGCTTTAAGCACACTAAGCAGGCACTCTAGTAGTGAGCCACACCCTCAGCCCCAAGCTTTGCTCTCTTTTATTGGGCTTGTCTGCTTGTTTCCTTGTTTTTGAGAGTGGTCTCACAATGTAGCTCTGGCTGGCATGGAACTCACAGAGTTCTTCCTTCCTCCTGGTTGCTGGGATTAAAGTGTGCACCAACACTGCTAACCCTCAAGCTCATTGTTAATGGTAAAAAGCAGAGAGGAGCCAGGTGATGTCACACGACTTTGATCCCAGCACTCTGGAGGCAGAGGCAGTGGATCTCTGAGTCTAAGGCCAACCTGGTCTACAGAGTGAGCTCCAGGACAGCCGGCGCTACACAGAGAAACTCTTGTCTCAAACAAATGAGAGAGAAAGAGCAAGGGAGGGTGAAATGGAAGGAGGGAGGGAGGGAGGGAGGGAGGGAGGGAGGAAGGAAGGAAGGAGAAAGAAATTATGGGTGGGTGAGGAGGAAGGCCTAATTACTGACTTTATTTCAAGCTGCTGGCTGTCATTTTCAGCTTTCTGTTACTCAATATGAAATGTAATACTAGGGGGGAAATAACCAATAGAACCCAGAGAGAATAAATAGAGTGAGACCACAGAACAGCGCCAGCACTGCTGGGAACAGGGCCTTCCTACTTCCTGGCTGTGTGACTCAAGGCAAGTTACTTAAGTCTCTGAACCTGTTCTGCCATCCCTAAGAAAAAGCCACACGGTGAGTGCTGTGTGTGACTTCTAGGGTGTAAAAAGGCAGGAGACACGAAGAGGATGACTATCGTCTAGGGCTTATTTGTTAAAACAATGGAATTTAACCTATGTGGTTCCTAAATTATCTGTTATATAGAAGGCAAAAATCACTGTGGGTGTTGCAGAGACAAATCGGGTGTTGTGGTGGCGGAGGAAACAGAAATATGAAAATATCTACCAAGTTGTGAACCCGTTATAGTAGACAGGATTGATTGTGACAACCTGAAACATGGCGCTGTCTCGAAGCAGAGTCCATGTAAGATGGACTTCAGCACTGTATCCCGCTCTTCAGCCAGAGCTCCTGCTGTTCAAGTTCAGGCATAGAGACGCGGACTGAGTCTCCACTGTTGGTGGAGCGCTTATCTACCACACGTAAAGTCCTGGGTTTGCTGCACAAATCAGGCATGGTGGGCATGGTGGCACACGCCGGGAATTTCAGCATTTGGAAGGGGGAGGCAGGAGAGAGGAGTAGAAGCTGAAGGTCATCTTCATCTACATTAGAGCTCAAAGCCAGTCTAGCCTACAAGAGAGCCTGTCAATGGAGGAAGGGAGGGAGGGAGAGAGGCCCAGGAACTGAGAGTATCTATGGCAGATTATGTTAGATTATACAGTATGGTTTACATGGACAGGAAGCCTTGGTGGGGTAGATACACAGGGAAAAAAAGTAAGGGAGAAGGACTAGGCATTTGGAAGGTGTTTGTGGTACGGACATTAGACCTAGGGTCTTCCTCCTTCTGGAGGTACATCCCTAGCCCTGCTTTTACTTTTTATTATAAGACAGGGTATAAGCTTCTCAGCCTACCCTTGAACTTGAGTTTGGTATCCTCCTGCCTCAGCTTCCTGTGTAGCTGGAATTACAGGCCTTTCCCAGCACGCCCAGCTAGACTAGATGCATGGATGAGGTCAGAAGACTATGGCGGAAAAGTACCTACCTCTAGGACTCAGCTTCTTCACAGACTAGACACGGTGAGAGACGTAAAAATCTCTGGCTTTACCTCTTGTTCAGCCCTCGGGGTTGAAACATTTTTCCTACGTTAAGCTCCCATTACACATCTCTGAATCATTAAAAGTGAGCTGTCCACATGAAACTGCAATGTCTCAAGACACAAGGGAGCATCTCAAGCCTACACCCTTGTGAGGCAGCTCTGCATTGACAGCCTCCTCCAGCAGTGAATGGAAGATCATCGGCAAATACTGGGGACATCGTCTGTCCATGTGAGTGCTGACAGGAACCAGCTGGGCTTGGCTTCTTTGGGTCTTCATGGTGACTGATGGAGGAGGCACAAGCTACTCAGTCATTTTGATGTCAGCTGTGACAGGACTCAGGGCTGACCCTCTCTTTCCAGATCCTTCTCCCAAGGCAAAGCAGATCTACATCGCATGAACAAAAGTACCGCACTGAACCTTCTGCCCTGGATTCTCTATCTCCATTCCCACCACTAGAGCAGCTCCAGTTTTCTTCAAGATAATGTGACTACTCCCCAAATCTAGAACAGAATTTAGCTGGGTGTGGTGCATGCATTTAATCCCAGCACTTCAGAAGCAGAGGCAGGAAAGCTAGCCTGGTCTACAGATTGAGTACAAGTCAGACAGGACTACATAATGAGTCCCTATTTCAAAAAACAAAATTAGAGCAGATCTTATCACATATTTTCTATAAAGCTCAGAGCACAAGTGCTTCCGGTGTTGAGACTAATCCCATCCGTGTTGTGATTCCTCATCTCTGACACGAGTGTCAAAGCTACACAGGAAGCAGATAATGAACAAGATGTCACTGTACATAAAAAACTATTTATTGACACTCAAATCCAAATTTCATATAATATACTTTTGTCTCTGTTCTCTCCCACCCCTGCCTGATAACTATATGTGACATTTAATATCAATTAAGTCATGCCATGTTCACTGTAGTCACACACACCTATAATCCCAGAAATCAGAAGGTTGGGGTAATGACATGCTTTGTTCGATCACACAAATAGTGACAGAACTAGGATTCAAACCCAGGTGGTCTGAATACAAAACTCCCCTTAAGAGTTCCAGGACCACCTTTACTAGAGGGGAGTCTACATTCAGTGCGCTGGAGTAGCCTGTTTGTAAATGCACGCTCATTTCACTGGTACTCCCTAAAAATTCCACAGGAGGGAGACCTTTCCCCACCCAAACTCAAAGATGCAGGTTTTCATTTGTAGTCTCCTGGGCAGTTGGAGAGTTGATTGGCTACCTGTTTAGAATTTAACTGGTCTCCTGACACAGAGACCCAGGGACCATAAGCAGGTGCTCAACCAAATTATCTCAAGGTAGGAGTTAGTTCAGATGGTAGATTACTTGCCTGTCATGCACAAAAAGTCAGGCTTGAATCCCAGCACTGTACAAAAACCACACACCAGGCATGAAGATCATAACTTCAAGTTAATCAAAGGTACATACTAGTTTGAAGTTAGCCTGAGCAACATGAGACCCTATCTTTAGAAAATAATAATAAAATGAAGACAAATAACCTAAATTTAACTAGAAACTTTTCAGCCCCATTCAGACAACTCACACTGATCAACCACTCCCAGAGAGTGGCACCAATCCCTGTATTGATGTTTTTCATGTATATCAGCTACATGCCTGGTATCTAGGATGTCACAAGAGAATGTAGGATTCCATGGTAAAGTTATGGATGGTTGTGAGCAGCCATGTGGATTCTGAGACTAGAACCTCGTTTTTCTGGAAAAACAATAAATGCTCTTAACCACTGAGCCATTTTTCCAGACCACAAAGCCTCAAATCTTCATGCAATGACCCTTCCTCCAGAGCTGCTCATTGTACAAACAAGCCCACAGGAGGTTCCAAGGAGAGTAAGGCAGTTCTCACCACTCTCAACATCAGCCTCATTCATGATGACGTAAGTCTTATACTGCAACCCTCTCCCGTGACTGAGGAGGGTGTAGTGGGTACCCATGTGCCCCCAGATTTCCGTCTGCACATGAGAGGTGCTGCTACTCTATGGGCCATGACCCTCAGCCTCTAAGGAGCCTCTACCTAGAAGAGTCACCTTGTCTGTGGCCACATCCCTTCCCGAGGGAGCACACATTCTGTGACTGACCAACTTAGGGAAGACTGAAGATCCAGCGTCCTTCCTTTCACTTGGAACAGCTCTGAAGGTCATTCCTTACGATGCTGGATTGACATAGGGGTGAAAGGGATGGGTTGTTCACCACCCAGCTGGTGACAAAGACAGTCTCCATCCCCAGTGTAGGGGCACTCAGGAAAGGTCCTGACAAACAGAGTGGCTTGGGTAGTATAAGGGAATGTATTCTCTGGCTTAGTGCATTGTACTTTCTTGGTTGTTTTGTTGAGACAAGGTTATATTATGCAGTTCAGGCTACCCTGGAGCTTCCTGTGTAGTTTGTGCTTGCCTTAAACCCACAGCAACCCTCATGCACTGAGAATTATAAGCATGAGCCAGAACATCTGACCTGTGAACCAGACTTTTTAGAAAATTCAAGAAAATGCTAATTATAGAGATAAGAGAAATACCTAGCTATTGCTCAGCCCTGTCAATATTGATTCTGAGGGGAAAATACAACAAAATGAAAGCAGTTAATTGACAGAAAAATTTGAAACTGATAGTCTAAATGAGGTAGGTATGCTTCAATTGACAGAAATGATTTGAGACCTTCACAAAGCAGGTTTAGAAAAGATGTGTATAAAGCCAGAGTCACCATAAAGCAACTGTGCCGTGGACTCCACAGGACATGAGGTTTACTAAAGCAATCAGGAATGTAAGGTGAAGGGGGAACCAGAATGCCTTGAGAGATCATACGGGCTCTTCTATGCAGGCCAAGGCTGGCCTAAGGAAATACCACTGTTCAGTTGGACAGCAAGAGAGAAGTTGCCTTCCAAAACAGAGGCGGCAGCAGCACGTAACCATCTGAACATCAGAAGCCTGTTAGCATAGCCCAGCTACATGAGAACCAATCACAAAAATAGATAGAAGATAGATAGATAGATAGATAGATAGATAGATAGATAGATAGATAGATAAGAAAAAAGAAGTGGGGGAAGGAAGACAGGGAAGGAGTGAAGAGGGAGTGAAGAGCTTCTAGGATTGAGAATAAATAACTTTTGTTATTTGGGGTTTTTTTTTTTTTAGGTATCACAGTTTTTAAGACAACAAAGGTGTGTGGGTATAGTGTCCCATCCATTTAATCCCAGCACCTGGGAGGCAGAGGCAAGTGGATTTCTGAGAGCTAGAGGCCAGCCTGGTCTACAAAGTGAGTTCCAGTAGAGCCAGAGCTACACAGTAAGACCCCGTCTGGTGAAGAATGGGGAAACAAAGATGCGTTACAGTATGTGTTTATCTTCACATCTGTGAGAGCAGTTTTGATGGCCTCTTTAGAATTATAACATTTCTTTGAAGTAAATGTCTGTGGTTAAGTTTACTTCAGTCTCCCTGTGAATAAATGTACCATCTCTACCCTGCCCCCCAGGAAGTATACCCCAGTGAGGTGGTCCTCCCTTCTTGGAAGTGTCTGCTTTCGTCCAGCCACAAGCTTCACGAAGATCTTTGGGGTACACTGAAGCAAAAGCCTTCAGTTTTAAATAGTCTTTATATTCATCCTGGAGGTCTGAGTGTGCTGGTCTCAGGTTCGGATCTGAAGTTTGGGGGCTGAAGAAGACGTGGCTCAGCCGTTTAGAGCATTTGTTGCTTTTGCAGAGGACTCTGGTTTGACTCCAGGTGCCCACCATGGAAACTAGCAACCATTGGCAACTCTATTTCAGGAAACCTGTCACTTTCTTCTGACCTCCCCAAGCACTGTGAGGCATCCTCATGGTGTATATACATACACGACGTCAAAATGTGCATATACAGAAAATAAATAAATACATCTAGGTTTTTTATTTGAAGATTCAAACAGTCACAGATCAGAAATAACCTGTGGGTAGGAAGAACTGGTTTAATGCCTGCACTAAACATGTCCTTTTTCTTGTTAGCAATACAATGTAACAACTATAGCTATTATTAGGAATAAGCAGTCTAGATGGGATTTAAAGTATATAGATGTGCGTAGCTTATATGCAAATGCAGCGCTATTCCATTCTACAGAAGGGAGAAACCTGAGCATCCTTGAGCTTTGGTATCCAAAAATATCCTGGGAAGCACAGCAGGAAAGCTGCACCTAACTCAGAGCCCTCAGAAAATTCAGCACATTATCTTGTGTGGTCATTTCCATGACTGCCTGAGATGAAGTCTGCAAGGCAAGCGGGGAGTCATCCTCTAAGAAAACTGCTAGGGGGTTTATAGCTTGGACTCTTCTCCGGTGCAGGAATCAGATTAGGCTGCTCTTTGCTGTTGTAAAGTGCCTTTGTCTTAGCTTTTCTCATCAGCAGAATGGAAATAGTAATAGTTTTGTTTTATTTTGCTTGGAGGCAGGGTCTCAAGCAGTTCAGAGTGGTCTAAAACTCGACCACAGACAAGGGTGACCTTAGCTTCTATTTCTCCTGCCTCCATCTCTCAAGTTAGGTAGGATTACAGGCACGTGACACCACACCCAGCTCAAGAATAGTATTATAGCTATTTGTGGGATTGGGGTGAGAATTGAAAATTAGTCATTATGAAGTACACAGATCAGTGTTTAGTACATTTAAAGAATTCAGTAAATTAAGCTTTTTAATCTTCCTAAGTTTTTGAGACATAGTTTCATGCAGTCCAGAATGGACTCAAACTTCTCAAATAGACTTTGTAGCCAAGGGTGGCCTTTAACACCTGTTCCTGTTGTCTCCACCTCCCAAGGGCAGGAATTATAGGAGCACATCCAACTCTTCCTCGCATCCTTGTGTGAGTCCAAAGTCCCTTCTATCCAGATAATTCTGAATCAGATTCTCAGCTAGAGCTACACTAGGAGGCTGTTGGCTGGCACCCACTAGTAAAGCCAGCCAGCACTGTGGAGGCTGGGCCAAGACATAGTGAGACTCTGTTTCAAAGTAGAAAACAAATAAGATTTAAAACACTTAAGTGACTGCTTTCTGATTGGATACCTCCAAGAGGTGAGCTAGAACCCATACCTGGCACCATTATCAAGGCTAAGGACCTGTGGTCACAGGCCCTAGGAGAGAAGCTCCTACTATTTATTCTGCTAAATAGGCACAGCATTTAAATGACTCTGTACCCATAGATCACAGCACTTCTCAACCCTCAACAGAGAAGCTTCTTGAGGCAGATGAGAGTTCATACAAACACAACTGATCAGCCCAGAGAACAGGAGACTTCGAAGTGATCTACCCTAACTAGAGCCTAAATCACATCTCTCCTCACAAGGCTAAGGGACTGAAAGAGGAGGTGAAAGACCGAAAGAGCCAGAGGCAGTGGATGACTACAAGCTGTTTTCGGGGTGCAACAAGGAAGTTGCATGCAATGAAGTCACAGCGATTGTGACAGCATGCACAGGATGTTCAAGCTAGACAAAATTCCAGCCTGGGTGTTGGGGCACCAAAGTCCCACTCCTAGCTAAGGGAGCTGTTGGCATTGGATAGCTACGAGGAGAGAAGAGTCAGTTCTCTTTAAGAATATGCCCTCGGGGGCTGGAGAGATGGCTCAGTGGTTAAGAGCATTGCCTGCTCTTCCAGAGGTCCTGAGTTCAATTCCCGGCAACCACATGGTGGCTCACAACCATCTGTAATGAGGTCTGGTGCCCTCTTCTGGCCTGCAAACGTACACACAGACAGAATATTGTATAAATAATATATATATATATATAAAAGAATATGTCCTCGGGTAAGTCGCCAGACTCCAGGGCAGGCCCCACAACCTAATTATGTTGGTCCAATTCCCAGCACCCACATGGCGGCTCAAGACATCTGTAACTCCAGTACTGAGGGATTCTACGCCCTCCAGCAAGCATCGCACACATGGTGCACACACATACAAAATACCCATGCACATAAAATTAATAATAATAACAATAGGACAAATTTTTAAATTAAAATAAAGTAATATTAACAAAACCTTACGTGACTCAAGGGTGTTGTAATGGTTCTAGAGCATATGGAAACCCAGGGGAGGGACCTCTATGACAGATCAGTCTGCTCAATGAAAGGATTGCTACCCCAGCCCTTTCTCCCTAGTCTCCCTTCCGAGTCAAATGGCCAGCCTGTTATCTATTCTAGGAATCTGAAGGTAAAAAACGGGGACCGAGAAGGCTTCTAGGAGTCTCCTACGGGCTTCCACCAGTTCCAATCCGAAAGCCCCGGGCAGTCCCTGGCCAGCGCGCACCGCACAGCAGTGGCTCAGAGTGGAGGCACTGGTCACCGCAAAGTGCACCTGCCCACCTCCAGCGTCTCCGGGCGGCCCGCAGAGATGGGGCGTGGCAGGGGCGGGATCGTGGCAGGCTGACGAGCCCCCTTTTGCTCCGCCCCCAAAGCTTTGACAACACTCCCCACGGCTTCTGGGGAAATAAGAGGAACAGGAAGGGGAGGAGCTGTCTTGTGGCTGGCTGCTGAACGATCAGTCAACCACAACGAAGGGTAATCGGGTGTCTCCAGCGCTACCCTGGGCCCGAGGGCCAGTGTGGGCCTCGGCCTGTGGGGCCTGGAGGGGTATCCCCTCCGGCCTACGAAGCCTAGCAATGCCCCACCACGGAGTGTCATCCGGCCAGGGTCATCTCAGAGCCGGCTGGGAGCAGAGGCTGGAGAGGTCTTTACCGGCACCCAGGTTGAAACTCCTTTGGATGGGGCTGGACCTGGTGCTGGTGCTGGCTCTGTTTGACTCCATGGTTCTCTGGACTCCTGCCAGAGCTTATCCTCTTCCTGCCCAAGGACATCCCGTCAAATTCAGTGCCAGAGTGCCTCCGCTCCAGAATGCCTTCGGGTGGCGGAACCTCACCTGCCCGGCCTGCAAAGTCTTATTCACTACTCTAAACTATGGGCTGAAGGTGAGCGCTAGAAGGGAGGATTGTGGTGGAATGCTGGGGGCAGGGTGAGGGTCACCGATCTGCCCCAGGGCTCCATATATTCTCAACAGAGGCTGCTTCCTCTGTGTACACGGTAACCACTTCCCCACTGAGACCTTTACCCCACTGTGACCTTTGTAAAATAAGAGTAAAGAACAATGCCTTGAGAAATCCTGGGCTTGAAATGATACCAGAGCTGAGCTAAAGAGTGGACGGGTAAGGGCCTGGTGCTACCTGTCTCAAGGCACTGTGTAGGAGGCACTGAGATCTCTTTATCATGGTGACACAGAGTTCATCCTAGCCCTGATTTAGACATGGAAGCCTGTGGAGTGGTGGCCGGGGTTCACTTGGTTCTATGTCTGACCTCTCGTCTTTGGTTCCTTCCACCACAGCAGGAGCCCAACGTGGCTCGGGTAGGCTCTGTGGCCATCAAGATGTGCAAGATGCTGAACATAGCACCACTAAACGTGTGCCAATCAGCTGTCCATCTCTTTGAGGATGATATGGTGGAGGTGTGGAGACGTTCAGTTCTGAGCCCATCTGAAGCTTGTGGCTTGCTTCTGGGTCCTTCCTGTGGGCACTGGGACATCTTTTCAACGTGGAACATCACGTTGCCATCAGTGCCGAAGCCACCCCCCAAACCACCGAGCCCACCGGCCCCAGGTGCTCCCGTCAGCCGTATCCTCTTCCTCACTGACTTACACTGGGATCATGACTACCTGGAGGGCACAGATCCTAACTGCGCAGATCCACTCTGTTGCCGCCGGAGCTCTGGGTGGCCTCTCAACTCCAGGGCAGGGGCTGGGTATTGGGGCGAGTACAGCAAGTGTGACCTGCCCCTGAGAACACTGGAGAGCCTGTTGAAAGGGCTGGGCCCTGCCGGCCCTTTTGAGATGGTGTACTGGACAGGAGACATCCCTGCCCATGATGTCTGGCAACAGTCTCGTCAGGACCAGCTGAGGGCCCTGACCACCATCACAGACCTCGTGAGGAAGTTCTTGGGGCCTGTGCCAGTGTATCCTGCTGTGGGCAACCACGAGAGCACTCCTGTCAATGGCTTCCCTCCCCCCTTCATAAAGGGGAACCAGTCTTCACAATGGCTCTATGAAGCAATGGCCAAGGCCTGGGAACCCTGGTTACCAGCTGACGCCCTTCACACCCTCAGGTACTTACTGTCTGTGGAAATTCAGGAAGGGAGAAGAAAGATGGACGGGGGAAAGGAGGAAAGAACTGGGTAAACTCTGTTCTAACAAGTGTCCTCAGCATCTCCTGCCCTCCCTAAGCTGATCCCACCTTCCCTTTCTTATCTCCAGCCACCCACTTTTTGAAGTGAACAGTGCAACCTCACCACACCCCAGCTTGTGTCTGCTTAGGGCGGCTCTCCCGTAAATGAATTCCCCTCCCCTTTAAATATCTCCCATTTTCTTCAGCTTGACTGGGCTCATAGCACCTCCCCTCAGAGAGGCCTTTGCTCTCTGCCTTACTTGAATTTCTGTCCCGAATTCCTGGAGCCCTCAGCACTCTGAACCTTCTTTACTGTCAGAGGAGCCCTGTAATTACTGCTGCTTTGGTCTTCAGCTAGGATGGGAGCTCCTGGAGGTGGGAGATGACGTCATGTGTGCCTCTTCCTGGCACAGGACCAGGGGTGCAGAACTAGGATTGTCCAAGTAGTGACACCTCTTGCTTACTTTGTTTCAGAATTGGGGGCTTCTATGCCCTTACCCCACGCCCTGGCCTCCGCCTCATCTCTCTCAATATGAACTTTTGTTCCCGTGAGAACTTTTGGCTCTTGATCAACTCCACAGATCCTGCTGGACAACTCCAGTGGCTGGTGGAAGAGCTTCAGGCCGCTGAGAATAGAGGAGACAAAGTAAGGGGGAGTAATGACCCTGGTGGATGGAGTAAGTGCTGTGGGGACTGGGGCCTGTGACCAGGGACAGGGGAGTGTCACTTCAATTCCTGGAACTCCAGTGTTCCCTGGGGTCCATGGTCACCCTCTGGTGTCCTTCATGTAATCAATCTTCTGGCCACTCTGCCCAAGGCTATCTGTTGTTCCTCAAAGCTCTGCTAACTGCCCCTAATTCTCCCTTCAGGTGCACATAATCGGCCACATCCCTCCGGGGCATTGCCTCAAGAGCTGGAGCTGGAATTACTACAAGATTGTAGCCAGGTAAAAAACTAGAGGGCTGGAGAGTTGAGAATGTAGGGTTGAAATCCACTGAAGAGCAGAGTGTGGTGGCACACACCTTGAAGCGAGGCAGGTGGATCTCTGTGAGTTCAAGGCCAGCCTAGTCTACAAAGTGAGTTCCAGGACAGCCAGGGCCCTAAAAAAAAAAAAACAAAAAAAAAAAACCCTGTCTGAGGTGGGTGAGGGCAGTTTCCTCAAGCACCTCAGTCTTTATGGGTTGGAGGAGCTATTTAGCAAGTTGTAGAACAACCACTCTAACTCCCCAGATCTACCCACCCTCATTTCTGCCTCCCTACAATCTAATGTCACTGTATCTCTGGCCAGGTATGAAAACACTCTGGCTGGTCAGTTTTTTGGCCACACTCATGTGGATGAATTTGAGATCTTCTATGATGAGGAGACTCTGAGCCGGCCGCTAGCTGTAGCCTTCCTGGGGCCCAGTGCTACAACCTATATCAACCTTAATCCTGGTAAGTGAAGCAGAAGGGAACCTTCTTTCCTAAGGCTTGTGTGACAGAAAGGGAAGAGTCAAGACAAGGCAGATCCTCGCCAGAGTTGCCTTTCTTGCAGGTTACCGAGTCTACCAAATAGATGGAAACTATCCCGGAAGCTCTCATGTGGTCCTGGACCATGAGACCTACATCCTGAACCTGACTGAGGCCAATGCACCAGCAGCCACACCACACTGGAAGCGCCTCTACAGGGCTGGAGAAACCTACGGACTTCCAGATGCTCTGCCTGCCTCTTGGCACAACCTGGTCTACCGCATGCGGGACAATGAGCAACTTTTCCAGACCTTCTGGTTTCTCTACCATAAGGGCCATCCGCCTTCGGAGCCCTGCGGCACACCCTGCCGCCTGGCCACTCTGTGTGCCCAGCTCTCAGCTCGTGCAGACAGCCCTGCTCTTTGCCGCCACTTGATGCCCAATGGGAGCCTCCCAGAAGCCCAGAGCTCGTGGTCACGGACCCTGTTATGCTAGAATTCCAGGGCCGAGTGGGGAAAGTTCGTGTGTTAGGAAAGGGACACATTCCTAAGCACTGTTGAGTAAACCAGGCGAAAATGTCTGGAGAAGGAGCCGTCAGGCCAGGGAGCAAACCTTCTCATGGAGAGCTTGTTTGGCTGGATCTGGGGGGCGGGTTTGGCTGCCCTGCCTATGCCCAGTGTCTGGATTGCCCCTGAGACTGATGTCTTCTCAAGGCCACGGAGCTGAGATCTCAGTGCTCTTAAGGATCCAGACAGGAGCTGTCACCCTAGGCCTGTGCTACCCTCCAGAGAACCCTGTTGCTACCTGATCCTGCCAGGCTGCTAAAATAAAGAGACTTGGACTCCAGATTCCACTGCCCCAATTTCTTCTTCCCAAACGGGGAGGGCAAAGGGAGCCCGGTAGCAAGATCCTGACTGAGGAGTTCATGTGAGCTGGGGAGACACACAGCAGCGCAGACAGACTTTATTAGTGATATCAGTACAGCAGAGGTGCCCGCAGGACAGGGGAGAGGGGATCCATGCCGAGACCAGTCCCTTCCTGCCCTGCTGGGCCTTTGAGGGTGGGGCCTGGCTTGGACCAGTTCCTCCTGCTCCACCTCAAACACTGGGGATGGAGAGCCCAGGGCTGGCCTTGCTTCTGGCCCCTCCTCATGTCATCAGTTCAGTGTAATGACTTCTGTGAAGGAATTCAATTCTCCCAGCTCCTAGGTAGGGAACCCCAGCTACTGAGGAGGGGCAGCCTGGGGGACGTGAGGCCTAGGAACAGTATCCAGGGCCCCTAACTCTTGAGTTCCCTGGGGCCCAACACAAGCAGGTGGAGGAAGGATGGGATTTCTTCATGGGGTCTGGGATCCTAGACGTTTGGGCTTAAGGGAACCCCACAACGACTGAACACCCCTGCGGACAGTCCACCCTACACGTCTGGCAACTGACTCCGCAGGGGGTGCTGGGAGGCAGGAGGTGGAGGTCTGGGAACGAGCATCCAGACACTTCTGGTAGCGGAGCTGCAGAGAAGCAAAGGAGAAGTCATTCTCCATCTCAGCCCCTTAAGGTCACACCGCTATCCCATTCCCCTCTCTACTTACCATGCATGCAGCCTGCACAGCCTCGGAGAGGCTGGCAGCATTGGGCTCGCACCAAAACATGTGGCAGCAGAAGGAGGCTGGGCCGGCAGCCATGATGAATGCAAAGGTGTGCACATCTCTGCCCACAGCCAGGAAGGAGAGGAACCTCACCCGACACTCCCCCAGCACTGCCTCTGTCTGCAAGGAAGGCACCCAGTTAAAAAGAAACACCCCAGCCCTATCCCTCTGAAGCACAACCTTCTGATAGTCAGTTCTCCCCAACTCCCGACGCCCCTCCATGACAAAGCTCAGTCACATTTGCTCCTACCCCACCCTTTACCTGCTGGTGTAAGATGGTGAGAGTGGCAGGGGCCACACTGACGTGACTTGGGGTCCACTGTTCACGGCTACTGGAGGACAGAACTGACTCCAGGGCCCCATTAATCACATCCACCCCTGGAAGACACAGACACAAGCATGACAGCTCTGCCTGTCAAACTCGGGCTGGCTGCATTCCCATCTTAGCAGCCTGTGGCCTGAGGATGCTGCTGTCTAGGTACTCCTCCTGGGCACTCTCCTCCTTGACCTCAGTGACTCCCAACCCTTGCTTTTTCTATCCTGAATCTCCAACTTGGTTTTCTTCACTGACTCTCGCTTCAGTCCCCTAAATGGACCCCACCCCCCGAGGGAGTTGCGACTTCCCCATCTGTTACCATGCATATTCACACATTACATGGACTCTTTGATACAATAGTGGCTTCCAATCAGCCAGGTTAGTCCTCTCTCTCCAGACACAAACTTTTTTAATCTTTAATTTTTTATTATTTATTTATTGTATTTATATATTTATTTTATTATTTATTTATGTTCATGGAGGTCAAAGGACAGCATGCAGGAGTCAGTTCTCCGCTTCTACCACGTGGGTCCAGGAGCTTGAACTCGGGTTGTCAGGCTTAACTGCAAGTGCCTTTACCAGTTGATCCACCTCCAGGCCCTGTTTTTTATTTGTTTGTTTGATTGTTTGGGTTGGGTTGTGTGTTGTTTTGTCTGTGAGACAGGGCTTCACAGTGACTTCAAAACCTGGTCTAGACGTGGAGTCCAAGTCAGCCAAAGCTACACAGTGAAACACTGACATAAAAACAGAAGAGTAGTAGCTGGGAAGAGGAAGAGGCTCAGCACTGGGGCCAGCTGCAGTGGTGCGTGATTACCCAGCACTGTGGAGGCACAGGTAGGCAGATCTCTGTGAGTTGCAGTCAAGCCTGATATACACAGTGAGCTCCAGGACAGTCAGAACTATGTAGAAAGACCCTATCTCAAAACAGAAACAAACAAAAACAAAATACACGCACACGAACACATCAATCAGTGAGTCAACAGGAGTGGGAGGAGAAGATATGATAATAGAAGATGAATATAAACAAAATACATTGTATACATGTATGGAAATATAGCAGAACTCATTATTACGTATAACTAATACATGCTGATAAAATAAAAATAAATTAAAAAAGGTCTCTCTTGCTGGGCGGTGGTGGCACACGCCTTTAATCCCAGCACTTGGGAGGCAGAGGCAGGCGGATCTTTGTGAGTTCGAGACCAGCCTGGTCCAAAAGAGCTAGTTCCAGCGCAGGCTCCAAAGCCACAGAGAAATCCTGTCTCGAAAAACAAAACAAAACAAAAAAAAAAAGGTCTCTCTAGGAATGGTGGCGCACATCTATAATCTCAGTACTTCCACAGAGACAGAATGAACTATACATAGTGAGATCCAGGTCATTCATAGCTACATTGAAAGACCTTGTCTCAAAAACCAAAATCAAACAATCCTATAATGGTCTCCTCCATTTTAAAGTCCTATAAAATCCTAGACTTGGAAGGCAGAGTCAGAAGGATCGCCACAAGTTCAAGGCCAGTCTAATCTAAACAACTTTCAGTAAGAGCTACTAGTAGAAACAGGTGTGTGTGTGTTGGGGGAGGAGGGTGTTTAGATTTGAGGGGAAGGATGCCCTGAAGGACATTTATTACTAATAGCCAAGTCCCCAAGGGCTCTTTTCCAGTGTCCATTTTAGTATTCCTACCATCCTAGGTCTCACCTGGGAAGCCTTCTCCAGGGCATGGAAAAGACACTCTTTTTGTTGTTGTTTTGGGGTTTTGTTTTTGTTGTTTTTAACGATATGTTTTGTGTGTGTTTGTGTGTGTATCCCTAGCTGTCTTGGAATTTGCTGGTCCTGAACTCACAGAGATTCACCTGCCTCCACTCCTGAATGCTGGGATCAAAGGTGAGCACCACCACACCCAGTTTCAGAGATAACTCTTATCAAGGTGTCTTGTAACCGAGGAAACCCTCTTTCTACTGTGGATTGTGGATTACGGTCATTTCAAGGACAGAGACCAAATGTGAGGGGATTGTTTCTCAGTCTGACACGGTTCATTTGCTGAAGGTTTCAGATACACAGGAACGGCATCTGAAATGCAACACTAAGGCAGCAGGGGCATACGCATGGAAATGGGAAGTCTAATAAGGCAGGAGTGCACAGGAGGATGACGACACAGGAAGGAGCAGATGGGCAGAGTCACGCTGCAAGTCGCCAAAGCAAGGCAGAATGGTGTGATGTCTAAGACATTTAAACTGAAGTGATGGGAAATTTCAAAGTTCATGGGGGTGTAAGAATCACCAAAGTCAAATGAAAGAACATGCGGATGATCTTGGGGTGGAGCCTGGCTTCTGAGTCTGTGGTGGGTTGAAGGAGGTGATCTAGAAAAGGAAGTTGGCTGGATGTGGTGGTATACACCTTTAATTCCAGCTCTTGTGAGGCAGAGGCAGGTGGATCCCTGAGTTCAAGGCCAGCCTGGAATACAAAGAGAGTTCTAAGACAGCAAGGACTACAGAAACCCTGTCCTGAAAAAAAGAAAAAGAGAGAGGGAGGGAGGGAAAAAGGGAGAGAGAAAGGAAGAAAGGAAAGGTAGCTGAATTTCATAGGTCACTCTGAGCTGCCCATATTCTGGTGCCAACCTCTGGTGCCATGCTTAGGACTGACTGTTGCTAAAACCTAATGATGCCCAAACTTCTATCTCAAGTCCAGATATCTGCTCTCAGCTATGGACATGACCAATGAACCTAGCTGCCAACCTGATTCCCACTTAGTTTGTCCATGGGTACGTTGAATTTGGTTTATTTAAAACTGAACTAACGCCGGGCGGTAGTGGCGCATGCCTTTTAATCCCAGCACTCGGAAGGCAGAAGCAGGCGGATCTCTGTGAGTTCGAGAGCAACCTGGTCTACAAGAGCTAGCTCCAGGACAGGCTCCAAAGCTACAGAGAAACCCTGTCTCGAAAAACCAAAAAAAAAACCTGAACTAACAATCCCATACCTAAACTAACCTCTGCCAGTATCTGTTACTTTTAGTTGCTATCCAGTTAGCACTCAGCTACCAAGTCAATGCCAACTACTCCTTAACGACACCTTTAAGTCATCTTTAAGGCCTGTCTCACCCTACTGACAGTCACCAACGCCTACTGACTTACACTCCTTTTCAGCCCCGCTGTTGTCTAAGATACTCTCAATACCAAATACCATGAATGTCAAGATCCTCCTGCAGTCCCTACATCTTCTCCGTCTGTTCAACATCTTTCTTCATGGTACAACTAAAGCAAGCTTTACTATATTCAAATCTGTCCAAGAGCGCTCCTGAAACATGTACAGTTTGGGTAAGTGGCAAGTGTTCCCCTCAAAGGCTCACGTGTTAAAGCCTCGATCCCCAGCCCATGGTGTGATTGGACGCTCTAGAACCTTGAAGAGATAGGAACAGCAAGAGGTCTGTCTCTGAAGGGGATTGTAGAACTCTAGCTTCTTTTTTTGTTTCCAGGGTGTGAAGGGAGTAGTTTGCTGTGCCAAAGGCTCCTGTATGATGTAACACTGTCACAGACAAAGCCAAATCATGAGCCAAATAAACTGTTTCTCTTTATAAGTTGATTACTTCAGGTGTTTTTATATAGTAATGGAAGCTGATCAATGCAAATGGGTCCCTGTAGCTCTTATCTTGAAGAAAATATTAGTATCCTAAACTAGGGGTCTCTCGGCTTGACCACTGCACAGCCCTCAGCATAGGCCTGGACAACTGTCTCTTAGTGCTTCCCAAGTCCCAGTGTCCCCTGTTCTGGACCCTCACACAGTGTCCACTCAGCTGAGCATAGCGTCCCCTGACCTGACCTGCCTTCATCTCACTTCAACACATTTACTGCTGTTCATATTTCTCAGCTCACCGGACACTGTCACGAAGAGACTGTTTTCTTTTTGCAGGAGTGGGGCAGGTCGAGGAGACAAGGTCTTTCTCTGTAGCCCTGGCTGGCCAGGTACTCATTATATATAGCTCATCACACTTGTAGCAATCCTGTTTCAGCTTCCCAAGTACTGGGATTACAGATGTCACTATACCTGGCTTCACAGGAAGTGTTTTCTGGTTCCCTAAATCAAATAAAGGTCTTCTATTACACCTTACTACTTAATTTATCAAGCCATTTGTTTGATTGGTTCCTGATTATTGTACTATAAGCTCCCATAAATGCCATGAAAGCTTGTCTGTGGCCATTTTTCCCAGTGCCCAACACAGGGCCTGATACAATGTTTCAAAGGCAATTGTTAAGTTAATGAACAAACAAATGGCAGGTTCTGTGAAAGCATGGTCTCTTGTCTCATTTCATTATCTGCAAACAGGTATTACTGTAACTGTTACACATAGAATTATCAAGAATTAATGAGGGTTGGAGGTTTAATTCAGTGGTAGAATACTCGCGTGGATGCCTGAAGATTTGGGTTTGGTCCCCAGCACCTTACACACACACACAATTAAATAATACTTTTTAAAAAGCCTTTACATTTTTACAATACCAAAACCTGTGTCAATGATGCTTACTGCTTCCTTCTCTGGACGCTCATGGCTCATATTGAGACTGTTATACTGAACCCAGTGCCAGGCTAAGGCCGCGTGTTTCCAGAGACTCAAATACCTACCTCCCAAGCCCATCAAAGCTTTCCCATGGGATGGGGGTTCAGGGGAGAAACTTTCCCAATGAGCCTAGCTCAGCACTCGTCATGTGACAGCTGTTCACTGAAACATGCTCACTGGAGCTGCAGGCAGGACACAGGGCAAGGCTGGGACAGAGCTATAGGGAGATGGGATGAATTCTGAAAGGCATGGATCTGCCTGCCACACATGACAAGGTCCAAGAGAAGAAGCCCCAGAAAGTACAGGGTGGGGACAGAGCTCTAGCACTGAGGGGGTGGTCCCTGAGGAAGAGTGCACACATACCAACAGGTTTAGCAACAGGTACATTTCCGAGGTAATACACTTGGAACTTCTGTACCAGCTCATTCTTAGGTGCTGGGAATTCCACTGTGGGAAGAAGAAGAGGGTCAGCCATTCTCCCAGCCTACAGCACCAGTGCATAAGCTATGCACTTGCCCAGCCAAATCCTTGCCCCCACTTCTCCCTGCCTCCCTCTACAGAAGCCCCTCTACTCAAGTAAAGTATCCCATCTCCATGTGCTGTGCCTGCCCAGGAACCTGTGCCTCTTCTTGGGTCACTGACAAAACTGAGCTGGGCCTTGAAAGGCTGTAGTACTCACCTTGGAAGGGGACATCCACAAGTTTGGAGTGGTCCAGGGAGAGTCCATTTACCAAGCAGCGAGCATTGCGCCGTTCAGACATGATCTGAGGAGTGAATGGGGTGGGGGATGGGATCTGTCAGAGTTACATTGCCCTGAAGATCCCACCTATTACCCACCAACTCAGCAACCCTGCCCACACCCTTCTAGAGCAAAGGTGACAGCTAGTCCAGGGAGTGGAGGGGCCGTGCCTTGGAGCAGATCTCATGCAGGCTGGTGGCGATGTTCTTGGCGGGTGCCTCACAGCGAAACACGTGGCACTTGAGCATCTGGGTCAGCTTATCACGAGCTACGTAGGCAAAGTCCCTGTTGGGGGAGGGTCACTTCAATGTTTCCTAGAACCATCAAGTACCAAGCCTGGCCCCCATTCCACCCACATCCTCTCTGTCCATGGCAGCTCCTACAGGGCTTCTGCCCTGGTGTTCTGTAGGTTCTGTCTTAAGGAGCTGTGGAGGAGATAGGTAAGCATGCTGAGATGGGGGATAATGCCCAGCACAGCAGGTGAGAAGGTACAGGGCACAGTAAGGGAGTCTAGGTGCTTCGAAGCATCAGGTCCAGGCATGGGAGGAGGGACACAGCCAAAGCAGATGGGTGTCAATACCTCTCTCTGGGTCCGGCAGCACAAGAGAGCCAAAGAAGAGATTAGAAAAGAGGATTCTGACTGCTGGGTGGATAAACCCCACCCCACAGACTCCTGTGCCCACCTTCCACTGTCCCGCCCGACGCCCCATACACGGATGCTGACGATGGGCTGGGCATGAAGCAGCGCCTGGCTCTGTGGCTCCACCAGTTTTAGTGTCTCATCCTCCAGCTGGAGCAGCAGATCCTTTCCCTGCAAGTCCAGGGAGGCGGGACTCAGTGGTACCCCAGTGGGAAAGTGGCAGAGACCCGACCCGCCAACTCCAGCTCAAGAGACATTAGCCACCACTGGGGAGGAGCAGGGCTTGTTTAACTATCAGACCACCCACCTGGGGGCCTTACTCTAATAAAGGTTCCCATGGCCCTTGTCACCCCTGTCACTGTTCGGCAACCGCCCCTCATGGTGTCAGCCTGGGGTTACACATCCAGCCCATAGGGTACTACTGAAAACCAACATCCACTCTGGTAGTAGCCTCCCAACCCTCTGGGAGACAAGTCCGATCCCCCACATCTCACAACTCCCTGCACACTCCCACAGGACCACCACCTCACCAGCTCAGGCCCTCACCTCTCCCCAGCCCCCAGACATCGGGTCATGTAGGTTGTTTTTGTGGTAGGAGAGCTGACGGATACAATTGTTAACTGCCACACTGCTGCGTCCTGGGGCCAGCTCCTCCTCAGTCATCTCCACCCAGCCTAGAGAGCGCACGGCGAAACACTGCCAGACACAGAAGAGGGTCAGGGTAGATCTGAGATAGAACTGGAGGCGCCCTGGGCAGAGGACAACAGAAGGGCTCCTTATTTAGAACAGATAAGGGTGTATTCTGAACTAAGATGGAAACTCCACACACAGGAGATGGGCAGAAGAGACACCTGCTGATCCAAGCCTTCAGAGTCCCCAGGAGACCCTTGGGCCAACTGAGTTAAATACTGAAAGTGTCAAAAGACTGCCCAGCTCGGACACACAGCCCTATGATGAGACTGGGAAGAACTCCCCATCTGAGAGCCGGCTGACACCACAGACGCCCTCACAGCACAGCATGAGGGCCTGCTTACAAAATGGGTGTTGGTCTTGAACAAACCTTGATCCCTGGGTTGGCATTTCGTTGGGGCAGCTTCTCCTCCTCTTGGGGCAATGGTTCTGGGCTGGAGGCAGATGAGAACACTTGACATGGCACCCCTATTCTTGGAGTTGTCCCAATACTCCTTCCACACAGAACCAGCCGACCTCTGTGCCTGGTGACTCACCTGAGGCTCTGAGCTGGGAAGGGCAATGTCCCCTCCTCAGGGTCCTTCAGCCCCAACTCCATTGGGGCCTCCTCACTGGGTTCATCCTTTTTCAAAGGAAAAAAGGATCGAGGAATCAGGGCCAAAATGATGCCCTGTTCCAGCCACCCCCACAATAAAGCTGGTCTTTCATTTACCTTCCAAAATTCTCCTTCCTCAAAGCCTTCTTGGTGAGCAAAGCCGGTCCAGGTAAGCTGTAGAAGGAATGGGTACAGGGGTGGTAGTGTCATCTCATCCTAGCAGCACAGCCCCTTCCACCCCTGGCATGGAACAATAAGCTGCTGAGTCTCACCTGGGAGTCCTCTTGTGGGCTGCTCCCCTGTGAAGGCGAGGCCCGGCCTGGGGGCTCCCACTGGGTGGTCCCTGTTGGGATGTGCCAGTAGTAGGTGCCTGAGGTGTCCTGGACCCTCATCCATCCAGCTGGCAGATCGGAATCCGTCTCGAAGGCGTTGGGGTTCCAGAAGGAATCTGCCAGGTAAGAGACTCAGTGAGGGTCAGCCCACCCAACGAGCAGTCAGTAGATGCCCAGTCCCCTTCCCAAGACCCTATGGCTGAGAAGAAGGAGCCAAGGAAGGGACAGTACAGTTCCTGCTTGCTTGTTGAGTCACCAGTAGTGAGCATGGCTCAGACCTCCTCCTGGGCCCTGCTGCTGCCCAATATGGCCACATGGAGGGAAAAAAGAAAGTAAGGAGGAAAGAAGATAAGAGAAGGAGGCTGAGTGACCCCAGTTCACCTCCTCCATACATCATGCATGTGCATATGTCTGGCTATAGAAAGGTGCACACACTGACAGTTCCTGTCCATGTGCACACAGATCCAGAATATATGTAAGCCATACTACACACCTGTGCAGCCATAAATAGTGCACAGCACATAGAAAATTATGGAAGGTATAACATCCAGGTGTACTTGTAAGTTCAGCAGCAAACGCAGCAACACAAGTTACATACTCATGTAGAGCATTGTGTGTGTCTGTGTGTGTGTGTGTACATATCTATATCTATATATCAGCCCTACCACAAGGATGTGTACATACCACACCACCAAAGCCTCCCAACATATGTGTGAGTACCACACATACAGGTGAGGAGGCACTCAATACATTATCAATACATTATCAACCCTTGCCACCTCTGTACAGACACTACACACAGACACCCCCCAACCCAGACCCCACACACAGGCAAATATGTCATGCACACAAATACAAACTACATATCTGTGATATACACCCCTCCTCTCCTGGATCTAAATCACTCCATCCCATCCCTGCCACCCAGACTATGTGCCCTCCACCTCTGTTCTCTTTGTCAGCCCCGCCCCACACCACACCCAGCCCCATGCTGCCCCTCACCTGGACTGTTGTCCTGCAGGATGATGGCCAGGAAGAAGTCCTGGGAGAACATGGCGCTTACTCCCTGCCCCTCCTGCCTCCACCCTCCCTCCTCACATCCCCTCGAGCCCAGCCAGCTGGGCTCACAGCCTGGTGCTGGGCTGCAGAGAAAAGCTCATCCCGCCCCCTTCTCACCAGGGCAGAGCGTCTGCCAGGCAAGATCCTCCTCCGCCTGGAGTTCTCAAGGGAGGGGCCAAGACCACCATACTAGGGAACCTCCTTGGGATGAAAATGGGATGACGAAGAGGGGCTTATGAGACCCCAGCTCCTCCTATTCTACTTTCCTTACCCTGGTTCCCCTCCTCAATCCTGAGTCTCCATCCCATCCTCCAGCAGTGACATCAATGGCACAGTTAAGCCAGCTTTACAAACACCAGGAGACTCAGCCTTGTGGGAATAGCTCAGCCACCTGGGGCCCTGCAGAACCTATAGTGCTCAACATAAACAGGGTGTGGCTTCCAACCCTCAGGGATCCCTTCCCCTATCCAGACCCTATCCAGCACTTTCAACTAAAGGGTGGCCTTTGAGAGCCTGAGCCCTAGCAAGCTTGAGGATTTGAGGCTTCCCAGCACCACCCCCCTCACCTGCCAGGGCCCAGCTAGGCTGCAGCGTCTCCTCGGCAACCGCAGCAGCACCGGGATGGCTGGGAGCGCCCAGACTGCTGACGTGCTTCCCGTTACCAAGGAAACCAGGAATCCTGACTGGTCCAAGAGGCAGCACTGAGGGACAGGCAGTCTTAAGACCCAGGCTGCTGGGTACCAAGACACAGAGGGGCTGGGAGTGGGTGTGGCTATGCCAAGGTGTTTCCACACCTGACATGAGTTAGTCAGACAAGGTGCTCCGCCATCCTCAGCCTGCAAATGAGGTAAGTCCTTGGACACCCAATGAAAAGGGGTTCTTTGTGCCCATCCACCTTCTAGGCAGCCATCACTGTCTCCACCCTCACTATCCCACTCTACTGAGGCTCAGCAAATGTGTGCTTTTCCCCTGACCCTCTCCCAACTCCCTTCAGGACTTTGTTGCTAAAACCTTCCAGGAATGCCAACCCCAAGGGCTCTTCCCCTCCCCAGTCTGCTTTACAGTGGGTGGGTCGGGCATTTCTGGAATCTGGGGGCCAGTTTACGGTTCCCCTGACTGAGTCATGCACACCAACCCATCTGCCATCCCTGTCAGCCCGTGCCTTCCTGCTTCAAAGAGCTTCATCCTTCCGATCTGTCCTGGAGGGGGCAGCTCCTCCCGCCTTGACCATCTGGGAGGCCCTTCTGGAGCTTAGCACATCTCTCGCCAAGCACAACCCACCCGGGGCCTTTGCTTCCACACACGTGCATTAATTCCACAACCGTGCACTTTCCTTCAGGCTCTCACGTGATCCAGACATCATTATGGCCTCCCTCCCTCCATTCATCCATGAATGCCTTAGTGGCTTAGGCAGGCAAACTAGTTTGCTCAGGAGACCATGATTGTGTAGTGCTCTTCCTCCTCCCCCCTGTGCACATCACTACTACCGTCCGACAACCAGCACGCTTTAATGTGGATTACTGCAGAAGCCTCTCAACTGGCTTCCTTCTGTCTCCACTACAGACTACAGCCTGAATGGTTCTTAGGAGATGCCAAATTAATCAGGTTTCTCTCCAGTTTAATATTCTTAACTGCTCTCTCATTACCCTCAGGATAGAATCCAAACCCCTCCTTGGGTTTTAGGTGCTGTTAAGAGCCCCTAGTTTTCTGCCTCTTAGCCTTGCCTCTGACAACTCCCCAGCTCTCCTACCTCCCTCCTAGGGTTCTAGCTATTACTCAGTCCACCTTCAGACAACAGTGTAAGGGGAACTCTCACTGCAGACCCTCAGGATGGCAGGGTGCCCTCCTTCTGCTCCTCTACCCACCTGCTTATCATCACTGATTATGGCTGTCTATTTCTGTCTCCTCACCAGACACTCAGCACCCACAAGTACCAAGAGGGTAAGAACATCTTTGTCCTGTCTGGTCTGTTCTCAGCGTTCAGGACAAGGCCTGGCTCAGAGTGTGACTCCAACACAGGTAGGAAATTCACTCATTCATCACCCATTCACACTGCTCACTCAATTCACACAGCCCATTCATCACCCATTCACACTGCTCACTCAATTCACACAGCCCATTCATCACCCATTCACACTGCTCACTCAATTCACAAAGCCCATTCATCACCAATTCACACTGCTCACTCAATTCATACAGTTCATTCATCACCCATTCACACTATTCACACAATTCACACAGCCCATTCATCACCATTCACACTACTCACTCAATTCATACAGTTCATTTAATCAAGAATTACTTTGTGAAGATCTTAATCTTCACAATGGGGAAAATGGGGGAAAAAACTTTTGTTCTATCCTACCCCATTTCTACTTAGCAGAAACCCACCATCTATGGCTCTCATAAAAGAAGAAACACACCCAAGAAGGAACAAGCAGTAGCTGGACCCCTCCTACCCTTGGAACTGGCTTAACACCTCTGCGTCCAATAACCCCTAGACTCCAGGACTGGCTGGATTGTGGAGTTCCCCTCTCAATCCTACCATGGCCTGTTGAGACCAATGGCCATGCCCAACACACCCTTAGTCCTTCTGTATTGCTGCCCTCCCACCACAGAAGATCAGAAATGCTGCCACCAGTGACGACAACCAGGCTTCTATTTGGCCAGCGACTCCTGCCCAGAATAGCAGGGGAAGCCAGCTGTAATCAGCAGTGAGGTGAGTCTCAAAGAGACTCATATGACCTGCACAGCACTTCCGAAAATCCAGAATTAGTTACTGACATTTAGAATTTGGGAAGTTTACATTGAAATCTAACTTTCAGTGTGTAGATCTTTTCTCTAAACTCAATCCAATACATAGCTTCAGTAAAACGAAAGATGCTCCCTTTACAGAGGACGGAGACATTGGACACCAAAAGCCACTAACAGCACACAAAGAGAAACAATTAGACTTTACCTTTGGTAAAGTACCACCTATGAGGTAGTCCTCCTTGCAAAACAAAACAAAACAAAAAGTCACCAAACCAGAATCTGACCAAGGCTCTAGAACTATCTACTAGTTTACACAAAATCCAGAGGAAGAATATGTTCAAAACTATTTGGAGAAAGAAGCTAGAAAGTTCAGATCATGGAAAACTCAAGACAGAAAACATACTGTGTGTGCAATCAACAGAAAAATAAAGCGAAAGTTTACACGTTCAAGAAACGTCAAAGTCAGGCATTGTGGCTCACACTATAATCCCAGCACTCAGGAGAGGCAAGAGCATCATCACCAGCTGGAAGCCAACCTGGTCTACATAGCAAGTTGTTAGTTCTAGGTATCTAGGATTATAAAATGAGTCCCTAACCAAAACAAATAAATAAATGAATAAACAAAAGAAAGAGGAAAAAAAAGAAGAGCCAGTAAGATGACTCTTCAGGTAACAGCGTTTGCTGTCAAGCCCGTTGACCTGAGTTCAATCCTCTAAATCCACATGTTAGTTTTTATTTTGTTTTTTGTTTTTTTGTTTTGTTTTGAAACAGAGTTTCTCTGTGTAACAGTCCTGGCTGTCATGAAACTCACTTTGTAGACTAGGTTGACCTCAAACTCACAGAGATCCGCCTGCCTCTGCCTCTCACGTCTGGGATTAAAGTTGTGCGCCACCGGCAAAGCCCACATGTTAGAAAGAGAACCAACTCCTGAAAGTTATCCTCTGACTTCCATATGCATGAGCATGCATTTAAAACAAAACAAAAACCAAGGGGAGCTGGAGAGATGGCTCAGTGGCTAAGAGCGTTGCCTGCTCTTCCAAAGGTCCTGAGTTCAATTCCCAGCAACCATATAGTAGCTCACAACCATCTGTAATGAGGTCTGGTGCCCTCTTCTGGCCTGCAGACATACATGTAGACAGAATGTTGTATACATAATAAATAAATATTTTTTAAAAAAAACAAAAAACAAGATCATTGTGGGGCTATTTGGATATCAATTCATATAGTTCTCATCTTTTCAGAAAGCTAAGTGGGACAATTACTAGACAACTGGGAGTATGCTAACAATAAGTAATCATTTGATAATATGAGTTCCCTTCCAAAACACACAGATAAATATAAGCAAAACCAGGCTGGGTATGTAGTATTGTGTGGTTCATGACTACAATCCCAGCACACTTAGGTAGAGACAAGGACCCAGCAAACCTAGGGTCAGCTGAGGTTACAGAGCGAGACTCTCTGAAAGGAAAAGAAAACACACACACACACACACACACACATACACACACACACTAACCTAGACTGAGGCTCAGCAGTGAATAAGGCACTGATACAGCAAGACTAACTATACATTGATGATTATAAAAATGGGTGATGAATAGATCAGGCTGTCATCTCTACTTTTGTATGTGCTTGAGAACATTCAGTTAGGCTTTTCAAAAAGGGATCTGTAATGTATCTCCCATGCCAGCATCCATTTAGTAGGGTGTAGACACTGTTAGCCTTGAGAAGTCAAAGTCATAGAGTCTGTCTCTCCATCTGTCTTTCCAGGAACGGAACCTAGGTCAAGTATGCTAAGCAAGTGACCTACCATTAACTTATGCCACCCCCCACTGAAGCTTTTCTTATATTCCCACCCTCAGATCTTTTGCGCTGTAGCTACAGCCACAGTAGGGAAATCTCTACTCTGTGTAACATTAGCAAATACAGAATCCCAACTTTATTAAATGGGTCACATTTAGCAATCAATCTTTGTTCTCAAATATTTATCTCCCCAGAAGGAAGCACAAGTTTACTCTCTTTGTCCCCTAACTTTTAGCCAATATTTCATTCCTGGCAAAATGGCACCCTTGCAACAGCCAACATGGCACTCTGCACAGGGCACGTGGTTCATAAGCAGAAACTAACCCTCCCAGTTTGCAGAGGTGGAAAGCGGGGAGTAGACATGACTATCCTAAGTCCACCTTAGTGCTGTGCACAGAGCTCACCCAGGTCTGGACTCAGAGCTGCTTTAGCTTTTAGCTCTGTTATGATCCAGGACTGTCTGTGACCCTCAGGAAGCTATTACACTTGTCGGGGCCTTTTTCTCATCATTTGTAATATGGACATAGAAAGAGTATCTACGTCACAGCATTATTGTAATTACTAAGTACCACAATGCTGACCAGAGGGTCAGTTTCTTAGTACGTGCTTACTAAAGCAGCTAGTCTACACATCAACCATGACAGCCCACACAATGAACAGATCCACCCTTCACAGCATGCACGACAGACAGACCTATCAAACTGGCCAAGCACCCTCTGACTGAGAAACTGCTGGACTGAGGCAGCAAGCTCTGCACCTCATTTAGGCTGGCCCTGGCTTCTGCACAACCCCATGCCCTCCCATACCGCCACATCTAGCTCCACAAGGTACCTGTGTCCTCTGGGGAGCCATAGGATGGGCTGCCCTGTGATAAGGTGGCCCAGCTTGAGTCCTCATCACTGGCTGCACTGTTCCGCATGCCAAATAGGAGGCTAGCACTCTTGCTATGTTCCCGGGGGCCATCTGTGAGGGCCTGGGGCCCAGAGGGGACTTCCACACTCTCCAGGGGCTCGGGCAGCCCTGGAGGAGAAGACAAGTCCTCCTCCTCCTCTTCTTCCTCCTCATCTTCATCATCCTCCTCGGCCTCCCCTGCTGCCTTCTCCTCTCCTTCATCTGGTCCCTGTTCCTGGGTGTTGATGATCAGGCCAGGTCCACAAAGCCCTCGGTTGGCTGCATTGTGAGCTGAGAGCTCCAGCTCAGAGTATAGATGAATCAAGCCTTTGGGACCCAAGGGTGCTGTCTCAGCCTCCTGGCTGGCCTCTTCTGCCAAGGTCAAGGTCACATTTCGGTTCTGGTCTCGATGGGCCGTGGCAGCCCTCCGAAGCTGGTTCTGGCCTTCCTTTAACCACTTGGCGTTGGCGGGGCCTGGTTCAGGCACACCACCCTCCCCCATAGCATTGCGAAGGTCCTTGGGTACCACAGCTGTGGCTTGCAGCTTGGCGTTCAGCAGCTGGTTATGGGCAGCGTGCAGGGGCAGGGGGAGGCTGAGTGCAGGGCCTCCGTGGCTGTTAGCATTAATGGCCGATTGGCTCAGGGATGATGGAACAGACATGGCCTTGGCAGATCCTGTGAGACAGGGAGGACAGACCATGTTAAGTATTCCTGTTTCTGACCCAGTCTTAGCTTCTGTCTCTCATCTTGTGCTCTGTAGGCCAGCACACACCAATCCATGCCCCATGAGCTACATTACCATCAGACTACAGCCCCACCCCCACCACAAGCCAGGCCCAGCTCTGCACTGTCCCCTTCCCTGGTGTTCTGAGGCAGCCCAGTAGTGCCTGCTTTCTCTTCATTACCGAAGGCAGGGTATCTGCACAATGGCTCTCTGTGCATCCCCACGCCCCACTTGACCAACCGGGGCTCACTGTACCAGGGACGTGGCCACACAGGACAGGCTCGTGTGTTCTGGATACTAAACACTGACTATCCCTTCCCTCCTGCCACGGTGCTATCTGGAGCCCCATCACTGCCAGCCCCCTGGGCTGTATTATAAATCACTAATACCAGCCATCCCTCAGCCCATTCGACAATAATGACTGGCTAAACAGGACAGATGGGTGTGTAGAGATGGCAGACAATGTCCAGGAGAGCAAGCCACAGAGGAAGGGCCTTCAGCTCCAGTTCTTGGCTATACAGAGCCTAAGTACAGACAGTGTCTGTGAAATATCTCACCTAGGGCACCAGGCTCTGCTGCCAGTTCCCTCAGGAGCCTCTGACCTGGAGCCTCCAGCCTTTCCAGTCTTTCTGTCCAAGGATCACTTTATCGGAGAGACCTTCCCTATACGTCTATTTTTTTTAACTGCAGGCTATCTCTCCCCAACTTAGTAACCCCACAGTCTTCCAAGGCATGAACCATCATCTAGCAAGCTAATTTATCATTTGTGTTTGGTTTGGTTTTTTTGAGACAGGGGTTTCTCTGTGTTACAGTTCTGGCTGTCCTGGAACTCACTCTGTAGACCACGCTGGCCTCGAACTCACTGAGATTCATCTGTCTCTGCTTCCCAAGTGCTGGGATTAAAGTGCCGCCTGGCTTCGTTTGTGTTTGTTTACTGACCTCTTGATGGCTAAGTTCCACGTTGGTCAGGATTTTGCATTATTGTTGTTGTTGTTTACAATACAGCATTCCCAGCCCCTAGCAATGTCCAGGCATAGAACAAGAAGCAGAAGCCTAGTAATTAGCAGTCACATCTCCCCAGACCCCATTTTAGCTTCTCAGAAAAGTCTTTATGCTGTGCTCTGGATCCATCTGTCTACGCAGTGGCTTGTGGTACCTCAGTCACACTCCTCCAGTCTGCATGTGAAAGGGGACCTCTTGCTTCAGTATCAGCCACTTCTCAGGTGTCTCCCACACAGGCCCTGACCAGGTTCTAAGTATGACTTATCCTCCAAGGGTCCCTGGACACCCCCCACAGTCCAATCAACCCTTCTCACTGTCAGTGACCTGTGCTGGCTCTTCTGTGACCCCCTGCCTTCCTTGGGACCCCACACCAGTCCTTTCTCCTTGACCACCCACTACCCAATTCCTCCACTCTTAATTCTTCCTGCAGCCTACTGTCACTCTCCCGCCCAATAGCGTCACTTGAAGCTCTCTCCTCCTCCTGGACCCTTCCCGAGCAACAGGACCCCATTGCGCACCTCTTCTCCCCCATCTCCATTCTCTCTTGGCCCTCATCTGCCTCGGTCTTCTCTGCTGCCCATATGGAGTGCAGTTGTTACAGTGTACCTGAACAAGGCCCCCATCTCTCCAGGCTTGGCCCAGGACCCGGAGACAGGAGGCAGTTTGCATCTCTACCATTTCTAGCTCCTGAGAATGTAGCACAATGCTAGGAACATGCATGAAACAAATGAAAAAGGTTTCTGTGCATGTGTGTGCCTCACCTTCACGTTTAACTAACTGTTGGTCTGATCACTGTGGCTCCACCTGGACTGCGAGCAAACTCATGGTCACTGGAATCAATGGAGAGGAAAAAATAGGCAGTTCTGTCTCCACCCAGAACCACAGTAATTTTCCAAAAATGGAAACCACATTGTGTCACTCCCTGGTTGACAAAATTAAAGGGCTCACCACTGACTTTAGGATAAGGTCTGAGCTCAGTTTACAGGATACCTGAGGCCACTGCAGCCAACTCAGCCCCTCTCAGCCCCCATCCCGTCACACCTTATATTCAGCCATATGAAGTACAAGAGGCTCTGGAACACATCAAACAAAAACCCAAGTCTTTGTTTATACTGTTCCCTCAGCCTGGATTCCTCACCTCCTTGTAAGAACCTCTTCTTGTATTTCAAACCTTTGCTCAGCTGTCAGGGCTCCTAAGCAATCTTCCCTGAACTTTCCTCACCTAAAAAGGACCAACCCCTTCCTGTGTTCCAAAACATCCAGTGTCACACGCTATCAGAATATATGGCACTCTGTCTCAGTCAGTATTACAAGATCATCAAGGATAATATGTTGTGTGCCTGCCAGAGTGGCCACTGTGTGGAAGGGAAGGATGGATGAAGGGGACAGACATTGGGGAACTAGAAACCTGGAAGTGTGGAATTGGCTGGGAACAGATACCAGGAAAGTCTGTACAGCCACCTTAGGCAAGGGTAGGCAAAGGGATCTTAGGGAAGGTGCTGGAAAAAGATGAAGGAGCCCTAACAGGCAAGATGAGACAGGAGTCCTGGTCAGGTGAGGCTCAGGTCTGTGTAAAGAGGAAGGGAAAGAACACACTTAAACCAATACTGTGGCTTAATGACTATCCAATGGCAGCATCTCACTGAGATTCCACGCCCCTGGACAGCTCATGGGACTTCAGGAAGGATGTGTTCTCTGCAGCAGAGGTGGACAAAGCCATGTTTCTAGGTCAAGCTGAGGCTGACTTTCGTGACACTGGGACGTGAACCTGGAGAGAGCAGATGTTTTGTGGGTAAGGGAAGAGCCAGGTTGACTTTAAGGCAGTCACGACCTTTGGCTCCAGGGCAAAAAGCAGTTGAAGTAAGACGGAGAAAGTCTGTTGCAAGTGCTGAGACCTAGCTGTCTAGCCTCAGGCAACGTGACCACTACCTTCTTACTTTCTGAGAACAAAAAATCTACCTAGTTTCTTCAAGAAAAAACACAATCCAACTCCTTTCTCACTGGGGTTATCCATACTTGGGGCATCTCAAAGGATAAAAAAAGGGGGGCAACATGGCTCATTAGGTAAGGGAGCTTGCCAAAAAGTCACAAGACCCAAGTTTGATTCCCAGGACCCACATGGTAGAAGGACAGAATCAATTCCATAAATTGCCCTCTGGCCTCCATACCTTCATACCTTTACTGTGGTGCACAAACACCTATATCCCCCCAACACACACACTCATATCCCCCCCACACACTTATATCCACACACACACACATCTATATCCCCCTGCACACACCTATATCACCCATACACACCTATATTCCCCCCGCAAGCTTATATCCCCCCACATTAGGACATGGATCCTCCCAAGGAGGAAGTCACACTCTGGGGAGTCACTGCACAGCTCCTTACTGCGTAGCAGGACACAGACATCTAGAACAATTACTGGCACCTATATGCACCTTCTTTTTTATTTTAATTATATTTATTTATGCATTTTGCGTGCAGCCATACCCTCACCACAGCACACGTGTAAAGGTCTAAGGACAACTTCCAGGAGTCTGTCTTATTCCTCTACAACATGAGGCCCGAAGAAGGAACTCAGATCATCAGGTCTGGTGGCAAACACTTTCGTCTGCTGAAGCCATCTCGCCGGCCCACAAACAAGCACTTTTTATTGATGGTGGTGGAGGAAGATCAGGACACCACCAGAGCTTGGGGCTTTCTACCTGCACACCAGTCAGAATTCTCCTGGATCATCCGTCCTCTCCCATTCTCTGTCTCCTCTCCAAATTCACAGAAGAAAGGGAAGCCATTTGGGGAATATCCTCAAACACCCAAACTCGATGAATCTGTTCTCCTTTCTCTTTTTGCCTAAGCCAAGGTCTGCACCTACTATTTACATCCTCTCAACGTAAGAACAAAATAGGTCTTATCCTGACCTTCCCCTGAGCTCCTCAGCGTTCTTTTTTCCCCACTCACTATGGCCACCCCCTCTTCCCTTCTGGCTTTTCTACCCCTGCTTCACTGTCAGCAAGTGAGGTAACAACACCTACTAAGGTCAACACAGGCCCATGGCATTTAACCAGAGGATGCCTAGCCGGCATGTGTACTCTCGGGAGAATTTAACCCCCTGAGCCCCTACCCAAGCTCATTCATAGCTCCCATGCACTACATTCCTGGATTTCTTTCCATGCCTATGGGTACTGTCTTCTTGGCCTGTTAGCCTTCCTTGCTTGCTCATCTTCCTCTCACCCATTACAGACTGGATTTCTCACAGCTTTTACTATACCCCTTTCTCTTCCTTGTCCTGTATTCAGTAGAAGTATTCATTCATGTCCATAGATTCAGCTTTCACCTATACAACGATGATTTCCAAATTTCCAGCTCCTTCACCCGAATTCCAGACACGTACAATCAACTCTCTACCCAACAACTCCATCTACCTCTCCCAAAGGTCTCTCAAACTAATACATCCATTCCTGTTTCTCATTCCCATCCCCGTATCTCACTCTCTTTCAGGGGCCATGGGATGAAATGACCACCCATTCTGTCGTCCAGTATCATACAATCCTAGACACATGTTTCTCCCTTCCTAGACAATGACCTTGTTCTGAGAAAAAAAAAATTCTGGATTTATCCACTCTGTGATACCTCCACTATCAACCATAATCTGCGCCAAAGTCAACAACCTTCTGGTCAACATCCTTAGCAATTGTCTAAAGTGTCCTGTTAGCTTGCCCATGACCTTCCTCCCCTCTGGCCCCAACTCCTATAATTGACCTCTCCAACCAAAGCAGCTTTCTTTGATTCCTGGAAGGCATCACGGTTTTTGTTCTACATGGTTTCCCTTCAGCCCATTTCTGGGACTTCATTATAGCAACTCCCCCTTTACATTCTAGTCAAATTAAGCGTTCCTTGGCGCAACCTTCCCTTGACCCCTTCACTCTGACCCCCAGCCAGTCCAGCTGCCATTCTTCAGGTCTGTCAAAGCACCGTGCGTCTTCCTTCATGTTTATCCCTCTCAATGCCATTCTCGTTTGACTCCTTCACAGACCCTCATTTCTCTATGGACAAGAACCAGTCTATTCTGTTCTATGATTACATCGTTAGTGCCTAATGCCGTGCCTTGTAAATATCAGGGGCTCAAATCCTGTCTGTTGAATGAATAAATAATCAGACGCATTTTAAAAATGACCATTACACGGGGGGGGGGGCTGGCGCACGCCTTTAATCCCAGCACTCGGGAGGCAGAGGCAGGCAGATCTTTGTGAGTTCGAGACCAGCCTGGTCTACAAGAGCTAGTTCCAGCTCAGGCTCCAAAGCCACAGAGAAACCCTGTCTCGAAAAACCAAAAAAAAAAAAAAAAAATGACAATTACAAATCCAATGCTGATAACAGCTAAGGGGGGTAGGTAGGCAATGGGGTGTGATTGGAGCAGTGGGAGGCATCTAGAGTAAGTTTGACAAGAGTTGGAATCAAGTGAAATTAACAGACCCGGGGATTACTGAAGTAGTGGGCAACACAGAACTGGGTGAAATTACATGTGGAGGAGGGAGGGAGAGTGTCGCTCAGAAAACCAGTGTGAGCAGAACCTGAACTGAATGGACAGCTGCCATTTTGGGATCTGAAGGAACAGCAGATACGGAGGTAAGGTACAGGGGTAACAAGAGACGTTAAAATTAATTCACCTTGGAGTCTACAGGTTTGAAATTCCTGTGGGATGATGAAAAGGGTGCCAGAGGCCAGTTGGGCATCTGCGAGCTTGGATTTCATCAGAGTGGTCTGGGCCAGACAAATAAATGTGGAGCTCCACAGCTTATGAATTAAATATAAACAGTTGGAAATAGAGGAACTGGTAAGGGAGAAAGGACAAAGTAAAAGAACGCAGCTCAGGCCAGAACCCAGGGCCACATATGCGGAGAAGAGAGGAGGAAGAGAGCACCAGAAACTGAGAAGGCAGACAGTGCCTAGGAAAGAAACCAGGAAAACGCTTCAAGGAGACTGAACTGACACAAACCAGCTGAACATTACTCAAAGGTAACAGGCTCTCAGCAATGGGTCCATTGAAGTTACAGGGAGGGCTCCGGTGACCTTGCCTGGAAACTCGGGTGGACGTCAGAGACAGAATGGAGTGGATTTTTAAAATGAATGGGAAGTTGGGGGTTCAGAATGCAACAGACAAACAGAACTCAGAAGAGGCTGGGAATAACCTCTGAAATGGAGGGGGAAACTGCTCCGAAGAGCACTCAGCCACTGCTAGGCCTCTCTCGCTGGCTGACATGAGAACCTCACCGGCCCCAGGGCACACCCCTCGGTCGCTGAGGACAACAGAATGCAGCTTGACAGAACCCAGGCCTGGGACCCTAGACTGGAATCAGGCGGCCTGGCTCCCACCCGGCTCCAAGTCCCCTTCCCAGCACTAGACCTCCCCTCCCCCACTCTTCCACCGCCCCTCGCTTTGCTCCCCCACCACCACCTCAAGGTATCCTGGAGGATCAAGAAGCATAGCTATGGGCAAGGGGGTCGGTGTGAGTATGGAAGTGAACCCTGCGGAGGGTGGTCTGCAGGCCCGCGGTAGGAAGGCGGCGCTGGTATGAGGCAGGGGGATCAGGCCTGGTCCGGAGACCTAGACCCTGCGAGGAAGGGGCTGCAAGAGCTGCAGGCTGCTGAGGCTGGGGATCCCGCTCCCGGGGCTGGGCCGGGGCCGGGGCAGCTCCTACCTGTGCGGTGAGGCCCCAGGCCCAGGTAGCGAAGGTGGCTCAGGCTGCAGGGCTCCCGCTCCGCCGCAGCTTCTCCATCACAACATCCCCCGCCCAGGAGCGCGCAGACCGCGGGGCCGCGCCCCGAGCGGCGGAGTCGCGCACGGGAGGGGGAGGGGCGCCATCTTGGCCGGGGCGGGGCGCGCTTGACTCCGCGCGCTGCACTGGCTGCGGCTGCCCCAGCCGCACCCTGCAGACCCTTGGCCCTCTGCGAGCCCTGCGGCCCATGCTTCCAGCTTAGCCTACATGGCTGCACCCGGCTCCCAGGACCGCTACCCAGCTCTCCCCTTCCATGCCACAAACTCACCTTTCGCGTCCGCGGGGCCCTGGTATTGCACAGACGCGGGGAGACGCTCCTGGAGCTTGGAGCCTGATTCCCACTGGGGCGGTGCTGAGACGGCGGCCGCGCCTCGAGAGGCTGGCAGCCGGCTGCTCTCTGGCTCTTGTGGCAGCACTCCCTGACGTCCTGGGGATAATAATAGCGCGTATTTATTGACCGCTTGCTCTGTGCCAGGCTCTATGTTCAACCGTTTGCATGCATTCATCCTCAGATAAACACTGTGCAATCCCCATAATTGTTATTTTCGAATTTGAAAGGCAGGTGCTGATATTCTGAAGGGTAACGCGACTTGCCCGCAGTCACAGAATAAAGTAGACCATAACCGAGATATTTCTTAACACTCTGCTTGTGTCTCTGAACATAAAGCGGTGACACAGTCCCCCACCCCGGCTCCCGTGTAGAAATTCACTAAAGGAAAGTGGAGTATGAGAGTGAAAAATATGAAGAAGAACTGCCGGGTGCTTGTTATATTCCTGTTCGCTGCTGGCCCTGCGTGGGCAGTGAGGTAGGTCTTAGCAGTCATCAGATCGCTGACCCAGATCCCATGCATAATAAAAAGAGGCAGAACCCCTAAGAGCATGGTCCCCTGAGCTTTAATCGTGAACTCAGAGCACACTGAACAACTGATGGAAGATGCATCTAACAGTGCCCAAACTAGATTCATTATTACATCTTGTGTTTGTCTTCTAAGGAATTTTCCAGAAATGGAAAAGTACATGCACATGCATGCGCACGCACACACACGCGCGTGCACACACACACACACACACACACACACACACAGAGAGAGACAAGATCTTTATCATACCCTGACTAGTTCAAAGCAGGTACTCCAAGGTTGTCTTTGAATATGCTCTTACTAATCTTGTGGTACATATAAACGTTTTAACGTTTTGTTGTGGACATTTTCACATATGTGCAAAAATAGAACAGTGTAACAAAACCCCCAAAGCCCATCACTCAAAAGCTCATTGCAATCTAACAAGGGCCTATAATATATAAACCATGTTGGTTCCCACGCAGGACAAAAGGATCCCCAATTGAATTTGTTTTAGCTGTATCCCACTGGAAGAGGTGGCACCTGACCCGAGTCCTTGAGAAATAAGCAAGGTTTTTCTAGAAGGATAAGGTATCCTTCTCATTCATTCACTCTCAACAAATAATTATAATGTATGAGGCACTGTCCTTGGTGCTAAGAACACCCAAAGGAATAAGGTAAGAGAGTTCCTGTTTCCATACCATTTCAAAGTTAACAGAAAGAAGAGACACCAAGCAAGTAGTTAGAAACATGGTGTCTTAAAGAAAATGTACAGGGCACTGTGTGGGTAGAGTTAGTCTGGCCTGGGAGGTTTGGAAGGCCCACACAGGAAGTAGAATTTAAATGAGAGAGCAGGATAAAAATAGTAAATATTAGGCTGAAGAGGTAGCAGGAGGACAGGAAGAGTATGGTACTGCTATAGTTAAAGATCTCCACCCAAACTCACATTAAGTCAAGAGGACTATAAGTTCAAGGCCAACCTGAGTTTTACACAGTAAGGTTCTGTCTCAGCCCCTCCCATCCACCCTGACCGCGGAAGTCATGAAGGGTCCTGGTGTAGGAGGGTTCTTCTATATTTTGTGTTACTTTCATTGGTTAATAAAGAAAGCTGCCTGGGCCTTTTGATAGGGCAGGACTTAGATAGGTGGGGAAAAGAGAACAGTATGCTGGGAAGAAGACTGGGTCAGGGAGAGAGCCGCCATGAAGCCGCCAGGGTCAGACATGCTGAATCTTCCTGGTAAGCCCACTACCTCATGGTGACTTACAGACTATAAAGAATGGGTTGAAATAAGATGTGAGAGTTAGCCAAGAAGAGGCTAGTAATAATGGGCCAGGCAGTATTTAAATGAATCCAGTTTGTGTGTAATTTGTGCATTCCGGGGATAGCCATGTGGACGTGTGGCCAGGAGCCAGGTGGGACACAGCCTGCTGCTCCCGCCTATTGCAACAGGGTCTGCTTTCATACATGAGTTTATCCATTCATGGGTTAATGGAGTAAAGGGTTAAAAGCCAATGGGTTACTCTTCTCTCTCTCTCTCTCTCTCTCTCTCTCTCTCTCTCTCTCTCTCTCTCTCTCTCTCTCTCTCTCTCTGTCTCTCTCTCTCTCTGCTTTTGTAAGACATGGTTTTTCTGTGTAGCCCTGACTGTCCTGGAACTCACTCTGTAAGACCAGGTTGGCCTCGAACTCAGAGATCCTCCTGCCTCTGCCTCCCAAGTGCTGGGATTAAAGGTGTTACTACCGCACCCCTGCCAGATTGTGTCTCTTTTATGCACTCCCTCCTCTTACCATATGATGCCTTGTGCCATCTTGAAACCTTGCAGAGTCTTAACAGCAAGTTGAACCCCACCAAATATTCACCTTGATCTTGTACATCCAATATTCCAGAAATAAAAGCTGAACAAATCTTTATTATCTGTAAATTACCCAGTTCATGGCATTTAGCTATAACTACAGAAAACAGATGAAGGCAAGTGTTAATGGTGCAGAAAAAAGCAAAAGGGATGGAACAATGCCAAATCAAGTCGGATCTTGTGCGGTCAGTTGAGGGTTCAGAACTTTAAGGGCAGTAGAGAGTCATCTGGGTATCGAGGGAGAATAGATAGAAAGCCAACATTGCAGGGACTGGAAGGATGGCTCAGTGGCTAAGAGCACTGGCTGCTCTTCCAGAGGTCCTGAGTTCAATTCCCAGTAACCACATGGTGGCTCACAACTATCTATAATGAGATCTGGTGCCCTCTTTTGGCCTGCAGGGATACATGCATGCAGAATACTATGAATAATAAATAAATAGATAAATCTTTAAGAAAAGGTCAGCGTTGGAAGGGTAGAGACCAATTAGGAAGCAGTTAAGGTGTCCTAGGCAGGAGATGATGAGTAAGGACCATACAGTGGGATTAGGAATGGAGAAAATTGCAAATCAGGAGGTATAAGTCACAGAAATTAGTGATCAATTAATTTGTTAGGCATAGATTTTTGCTTTGACCAATCAAAAATGTCAAAATATCACTCACCTAAATGGCCCCACCAAAATTTTCTCTCTAAGTCTCATTGAACAGGAAGCTGAGGTATCCCGGGAAATATTTCCAGATAGTCCCAGAGACACGGACAGTCTGGTGAGAACTGTTACTTTTCTGTAGCTGTGCTATAAAACACTGTGACCAAGGCAACTTGGGACTTATCTAGGGCTTAACAGTTCTGGAAAGAAAAAAGCCCATCACCATCATGGCAGGGAGCATGGGAGCAGGTGGTCAAGGCATGGCGCTGGCATTGTAGCTGAGGGCTTACATCTTGATCAACAAGGCAGAGAACTAACAGGAATGCCCCCAGTGACTCGCCTCCTCCAATAAAGCCCTGTCTCCTAAACCTTCCTAAGCAGTTCCACCAACTAGAGACTAAGTGTTCAATCCAATGGCCTATGGGGCCATTCTCATTCAAACCTCCACAGTCTAATTAGTACAAGAAAAGAAAAAATATGTGTCTTCCATACAGGCAGCGTTCTGGTGTTTTTGATCTACATACAGTCTTCCTGAATTTCTTACCTTCTCCTTAGGTTTATAAAATGCTTTGACCTACACAAAATCAGTATGTGTCCTGCACTCTTCCTTTCTCTGCCTTTTTCTCCTCTTCTTATGCTTTCTGTGCCATAAGAGCAATCCTTACCCTACGAAATACTTGGATACTGCACGGTTCTGACCAATGAGTCCCTCAGAGGTAGCAATCTGTTGTGTTATTACAATGGAACTACAAGAAAAGATTGATTGTAAGCAAATCTATCAAGAGTCATTTTCTCTGAAGCGCAGGTTGTCCTGAAACTCACTGTGTAGCTAGACTAGCCTTAGCCTCCTAAGCCTACTGGGTTCCTCTTCAGATGCTGAGATTATAAGCACATGCTGCCATACTCAATGTATCATGGAGTTATGCTATTAAATTGGATAGACCAGTCAATTAGCATTCCTTGCCAATTGGTGCCCACGTCATCTATACGGAAGAACAGAATTTTCATCAATATTAACACTTTTAGGGAAAAAAAATAATGCTTTACTACATGTGACTATTTGGGGTGTATTAATTTTTACTTATTTATTTATAGAAACATTTTACTCATTTATTTTGTGTGCATATATGCGTGAGAGCTCATGCATGCTATGGTTTATGTGTGTAATTCAAGAGGCAATTGCAAGAGTTTGTTCTCTCCTTCTGCTGTGTGGGTCCCAGGGATGCAACTCTGGTCATCAGTCTTGAACCAAGCCTTTACTTGCCTAAGCCATTTTGCGAGCCCAAACATTGTCTTATATTATATATTTTCTTATATTTAAAGTAATAAACCCCAGTACTTCTGGGTGATGGCTTTTATTTAGAAAATCTGTAGAAATCTGGGTGATGATGGCTCACACCTTTAATCCCTGCAATTGGGAGGCAGAGACAGGCAGATCTGAGTTAGACGCCAGCCTGGTCTAGAGAGCGAGTTCCAGGACAGTCAAGGCTACACAAAGAAACTCTGTCAGGAAAAACAGAAAGAAGGGAAGAAAAGAAGGAAGGAAGGAAGAAAGAAAGGAAAAGAAATGAAAATCTATAGAATAAGATATTCTCCTATACTACATGAGGTGGAATTCAGAAATCAGACTGCAGGCCTGGCAAGAACTTCCTTAAGACACTTCAGTAGAAATATCCTAGGCCCCAACAGCACTAAAAAAGGTAAAAAAGGCACAAAGGTCTCAAATGCCCGAGAGCTGAACTCTAGAAATGCCAGGGCTTAGGGAGCCAGCAAAAGAAAGGACAGGCCAGGAAGGAAACTGAGAAGAAACTTGAGAGTAAGAGAGGAGATGAGAGAAATTAACAACGTGGACCCGATCCAAGGAAGGCGTTCAAGGACATTAAACGGTCAACAGCATCAACTGCTGCAAAGATTTCCAATACGGTCGAAGCAAAAACAGCATCCTTTGAATTCAGCCTGGTGAAGGCTGCGAACCCCATGATCCACATCAGCAGAAAACTGGGTGCCCAGTGTGGTGAAGAGAGCAAACAGAAAGTAAATAAGCAAGAGAAGGACTTCTATGTGAGAAACTTGGAAGAAACAGGAGGTAGAAGCTGGAAAATGATTTGAGGATAGAGTTGGGTTTGGGGCCAGGTGTGATGGTGCACACCTTTAATCCCAGCACTCTGAAGGAAGAGGCAGGCAGATCTCTGTGTTTGAGGCCAGTCTGGTCTACAACGTGAATTCCAGGACAGCCAGGGCTACTAAAGAGACTCCATCGCAAAAGAAAAACTGCCTGGTTTGGGGAACTGCAGAGATGACTTAGTTATTAATACACTGTCTACTCATCAAGAGAGCCCTCAGCACCCACATGGTAGCTCACAGCTGTCTGTAAGACCAGCTCCAGGGGATCTGATGCCCTCTCCTGGTCTCTGTGGGCACTGCATACACATGGTGTACAGACACACACGCTGCCAAAACACACATATATGCATAAAACAAAAATAAATCTTTTTAAAAATTAAAAGGTTCTATTTTTGTGGCATGGGGATTCCTCAAGAAACTAAAAACAACGCTCTTGAGAGACGGAAGCAGGAGGATCTCAAGTTTGAGGCCAGTCTGGGCTACATAGCCACATCCTGTTTCAAAAATTTTTTTAAATATTTATTTATTATGTATACAATGTTTGCGTGTATGCCTGAAGGCCAGAAGAGGGCACCAGACCTCATTACAGATGGTTGTGAGCCACCATGTGGTTGCTGGGAATTGAACTTAGGACCTTTGGAAGAGCAGGCAATGCTCTTAACCGCTGAGCCATCTCTCCAGCCCCCTCAAATTTTTTTTTTTATAAATTTAAAAACTAAAAAAACAGGGAGGAAGTGGCTAGAGAGATGGCTTAGTAGTTAAGAGCACTTGTTGGTTTTGTAGCAGAGTCAAGTTTGGTTCCCAGAACCTGTGCCAGGTAGCCCAGGAGCACCTGTAACTATAGCTCCTGTGGCCTCTGGGCATAACCATACATATGTGGCACACTTACACAGACACATACACTTTGTTTGTGTGTGTTCTTGTTTGTTTGTGACAGAATTTTTTGGTGTAGCCTTGGCTGTCCTGGAACTTGTAAACCAAGGTAGCCTTAAACTTAGAGGTCTACCTGCCTCTGCCTTCTGAGTGTAGGGATTAAAGTGTGCACCACCCTATCTAGTTCACATTTTTAAAAAAGAGAGATTTATTTATTTTTATTTGTGTGTATTGGAGGAAGAGTAAGGCCCTGGAGCTTTGTATGCCCTGGAGTTGGAGTTACAGGTAACTGATGAGCTGCCTGGCATATGAAGTTCTGGGTTTGGAACACGAGTTCTCTGGGACAGCATTATATGCTCTTAACTGCTGACCCCACATAGATAAATAAAACACTAAACTAAAACTAGAAATTGCATCTAACCCAGAAATCCCACTCCTGATAATAAATACCTTTTACTATTGGCACACTTTTCACCAATTCTAACCTCAGTTATGTGACCTATCTGGGAAAGCTGTGCCTTGGAGACCCACCCTTCCTGCTCTTTACTTATATAGAGTCTTAGTCCCACAACCCATTTCACAGTGCGCTCCAAACTCAGAGCTACACTTGCATAGTGAATGTAGGATATAGGGTCTGAGCTCACTTCAGGGTTTGAAAACCCAACCCCTGTGTTCAAATACCCACCAATTCATGAGTGCAAGATCCCATCAATCCCTGGACTTGCCTCCAGCTCAGGACTAGATATTCTACCAATCTCCATCCTGCCCCTCCCCACAAGAAACACTAAATAAAGCCTGCCTCCTGCTCACTTTTCTGCTGCTTCTCACCCAGCACAGGCAGCTACTCTCCTGCATCTTAATCTCTGTGTGAGGTTTGTTGTGTGGTGTAACTTTGTGGCAGTCCTTGGCTCCTGGCTGCCAGAATACCTTTCCCCTCAGAGCTGCAACACTTACAATGATTAGTCAGTTCCGAGATGAGCACACAGCTAAAGAACACAGAAATCAGGTCCAGGAATTTTCCTGGAACTATCAAGCTTGGCAGGCATCTTGTCACCAAGGAGGTGGTGCCTTCCTGACAATGAGGCCAATGTGGGAGAAAACAGCAGGACTCAGAACAGAGAGGCCTGATAATAGCAACTTAACATCTGTATTGCTCTCGGCTTGAAGTCAAAATCTGCTTACATAGTTTTAGCCACATAAATCAACAGATTTTTCTCTTTGCTTCTATGACTTCATGTTTTGTTTTTTCTTTTTACAACGTAAGAGTTGTGATGGATGTAGGTGTGGCAGATTTCACCTGTTGGTACTCACCCCCACACCCACTTGTCTGTTACACCCCCGGCACCACCTAAGCCTAGGGTCTGAGAACCACAGCTCGTGCATTTCTCTGTCAGCTTGGTACCAGTTAAGTCTGAAGGTGAAAGGAAAATCTCTCCCTCCTTTTCTATCCACCTCTCTAGCCACATCAGCAGTGGTCCCTGAATATCAATAAGAAATAAGGATGGATCCAAAAGCATCAGCAGTACAAGCCAGTTCAGATATGCCCGCCCCAGCTTCTGCATCTTTAGGCAATACCTCTTCTCTGTTTTGCGCCTCTCAACCATGATTGGCAGTTAGCTTCCTAGTGTTTGGATAATGCTGTTATCCCCCACAGGCATCTCCAAACTCAACTTTGTAACAACGTTTTTGCTTTAATTTCTTGTCTTCTTGGAATGCCCAGAGTGATTTCTGTAGCTGTATTGAACAACTATTGATGCAACACATGCTCCTAGTTTGCGCATTATTTCAGGGCTTACACACACACACACACACACACACACACACACACAGCTCAGAGAATGTCAGTGTGGTGGTGGCACATGCCTGTAATTCCAGCACTTGGGAGGCAGAAGCAGAAGAAAGGGGAGTTCAAAGTTACCATTAGCTGCAAAGAGAGTTTAAGGCCAGCCTGGACCAATCCAAACACCAAACAAACATAAAACTATTCAGAGAGACTAAGTTTCCCAACAGAGAGTGAAGAAACTTAGCTGGTGTTTGCAGACATGTCAAACTCCAACATTCCCTTTCTTTGTTATTTCCTTCTCTTTTTTTGGGGGGGGGTAACAGAAGAATTTTTGTTGGGTAAACAGAGGCCTAAAGGTGGCTTTCCCTCTACCAGGCACCTCCCTTAAACCATCCACCCCCAAAGTCAACTATGTTAGTCAAGCGCATCTAGTTCCAGTCAATTCGTACAACCTGTATCAGCTAAAAGATCCCACCTGCTGTCATATAAAATCTGCCTGCTTTCCCACTGGTTCTCTCTTCTTTCTGGCGCGCGCGCGCGCACACACACACACACACACACACACACACACACACACACCACACCACACCACACCACACCACACCACACCACACCAGAGATGGCTTTGG
>JAQHUG010000352.1:622512-640335 GCA_028555095.1 Dicrostonyx torquatus
CACACACACACACACACACACACACACACACACACACACACACAGGAAAATAAGGCACAGGGAGAAGAAACTTTGTACCTACTGGCAAGGGTCCTGCCATAGTTTGAATGTGTCCTTCAAGGTTTGTTCCCATGCAACAGTGCTGGGAGGCAGAACTTAATAAGATTAGTTCATAAGAGCCTAGCCTCACAAATGGCTGAATGTCATTACTGGCTCAGTATGATAATGGGAGCAAGCTAGCTAGCATAAGTGTGCGCCACTATAAAAGCAGGTTTGGGCCCTTCCGGCTCTCTCGTGCCTTCTTTCTTTTACCTTGGTGCCATCTTTCTATAGGCTGTAACAGAGCATGAGTTCTCTTGCCAAATACCAGCACTATGCCTTTGGGCTTCCCAAACTCCAGACCCACGGGCCAAGGAAAATACTATTCATTAGAATCATCGAATAGCAGATATTCTGTTGCGGCAGCAGAAAATGGACCATGTCAGGCTCCATGCCAAGGACACTTGAGGGAGGAGGGACTCTAATGTTGATTCAAGCCTTTTCCGGCCCAGCTCTTCCCTAGACCCAGCAGTACCTTGATCAGGAAGACACTGTCAGGACCACGGCGGAATGCAGCATCCACGGAGCTGGTAGAGTTCTTCCACCTCTCTGAGATTAATTCCCGGACCCCTGCATGACCCCTCCACACGAACTCCCCTGAAAAAAACCAACATTCTCTGAGGCTTCCAGAACTAACCTTTGGCTGATTGAGATAGTTTCAAAGAACCCCTGAGCTCTCCCACAGATAAAGATACCCTCTCAAGGGATCATGCCTGGAGGCCCAGATACTCTAACCTTTGTCTGTTTTAGACAGACTAATCCATGTAGCCTGGGCTGGTCTTGAACTTGTTATTCTCCTGCCTCAGGTTTCCTAGTTCTGGGAAATTTATAGTTTACTGGCAGATACTAATGTGCTTAGCTTTCTCCTACCTTTAAAGAACAGCATGGTTCCATTGTGATCCAGGGTGGTAGCATCAAAGCTCCAGCCATCTGAGCAGTGCTCTGGATTGGAAGAATATCAGTTAAGATGATAAAATGCAGAGGCAGAGAAGACAGATCCAGGGAATTGGGGACTCACCAATTACATCTGAGTCTGGCTTGGTCGCACTTTCACCTTCAGCAACAGTCTCACGGGCACTAAAGAGAACACAAATAGATATCTGGGTCCACTGGGTCCTACTCCTCTTCCGTAGCTCATGACGCGAGCCTGGAAACCGGCCCCATCACACTCAAGCCCAGATCACAATCCTCCATTCCTAACGCCAGCTTTACTCACGAAGGAAGAGGGTTGGCAGCAGTCAGGGACCAGCACAGGCCCAGCAACCCCAGGGTTACAGGTGCTACCACTGTCCTAGTCATGACTGGGTCGGAAAGGCCACAGACAGCACTGGGCATGAAGCTGAGTTTATATAGAACTGGTAACAGCACCACCCCATTTCCAACCCTATTGAGAAAGATTGGACTTCCATGGCTATGCCAACATTGGCAGATGACATCACAGCAAATAAGGTCGAAGTCTAAAAAAATCCTAGACTCTCTCTTCCCAGCACTAGCCCCCACCCCCTTCAGGAAATTTCCAGCTGTGACTAGCCCACATCCACCGTGACTCGCTCACATACTGACAACAGCTGTCAGTGGTCAGAAATCAGAACAGGATGGACGGTTATCTTTCTAAGGCTGTTTATCTCTACAATGGGAGAGGGAAGAAGAGGTTAGAATCAACTTCTTTGTGTACTTGAGTATCAAGTCCAACTCAACTAAAGCCTATGGCAACTAAACAGACTGCTGCTTATAACCCTGCGCACACAAATGAGCTTTCTCAGAAATATTCAAGAGAACCTTTCCCAAGCATCAGTCATGGGGGCTTCCTCTGGAGGTACCCCAAACCTTTACAGCTTTATCTCTGGACTACTGGTTTGGAGATATTGTCTGAGTACCACCAAATAATCCAAACCCTGCCCCAAACTCAACCCCTGACCAAAAAAAAATAAATAAATAAAATAAAATAAATACAAAAATCTTCTGAGGGAAGGCCTGACAGAAACAGGGCCCGAAGAGAAGGCATTTTCATTTAGCGGAAAACACTTTATTTAGCTCTCACAGAGCACACTGAGCTGTAACTAGGATTGCACAGTCACAACTGATTTTGGTTAAATGTTGCCGTCTCCATGCATGCTTTCTGCTTTCTGGGCAGCTTTTCTGACTTCCAAGCCTCTCCTTTTCTGTATGTCACCTACCAAAAACTTGAAATTATTTTTCCAGCCATGTATTGATTACTTTTTGTTAGTTTTGTCTCTTAAGCAATCCAGGGTTTTCCACATGCTGGGCAAGTGCTCTGACATCCCCAGCCTTGTTCTTGTTTTGTTTTCACTTTGCTGACCTGCTTTTCCTCTTACTATTACATTTCTGAGAATTTCCCCTCTTCTGAAGCAAGTGGGCGTAACTAATGGGGGTACTTTTATGGCAGGTACATACTGAACTTTAGGGGTCACAGTTGCTTGTCACTGTCTTTTCTCTGGTGGTCCTGTTTTTCTCCTCAGTGTTTAGGTCCCATACCTTTCTCATTTCTGAGATATCACCTGTCATTTCTAATACCTGCTATTCTCATCACTCGCTAGGTTCTCTTTCAAAGTCTGCCTCATTTACACCCCAGATTTGCTCCCAGTAGAGAATTGTAGGTAGTGCCAACTACGCTTTAGACTAAGTCTCCCAGATCTCTGCTCCTTAGTGATCCTTCTTACTTGGTCTTATGGTCCTCCCATCCCTCTACACAACCATAGCAGAAGTCTGAGATAACCCTGTCCTTCTGCATGCTGAGGTCAGACTGCAGGCCATATCTCATGCTGAGCACAGCTCTGCTACTGAACTGCTCGTCTTGCCCCAAGATCTCCTTTCTATCCTGAAAAACTTCCTCTGACGAGAAAACCGGAGTTCTGGGAGCTCCAGGGCATGGCACCAGGCTCTGCCATCACATACAATGTTATCTTCTGACTAAAAATGAACATGTTTGTTAGTGTCACTTCTTCTTTATGACTCAGCGGGCAAAGATAGACTCCCAAAGGACAAAGGACACAGCTCCTACACCTGCGGTCTGCCACCCACCTTCTCCTATGGCAGGGAATCTTTGGCTGGATCTGCACTGGCAGCTGGCACTCCCAGACTCCTCTCTTCCTTCCTCACAGCCTCTGATACCTTATATAGCCTTTCAGGGGATCCATTACTAACTTGTAGGCCAGTCTCCCTCTGCCTGGCTGAGTCCTCTAGAGAGATATACCACTAGATGCTCATTTTATAGTATGGCCTCTTCCCATACAGCTCTGGGCCCCTTCATGCCATCCCTGGATCCATCACCTGCCTCAGAACAGTGTTTCTGGCCCTTTAATACTGTTGTTTCCTAACTCGTCTACCATTCATTCATCTGGTGGCTTAAATGCAATGCCAGAACCTCCAGGGACTGACTAGGTCTCAGTATTTCACAGCCAGGCAACACAGAGGAAGACCAACTTCTAGACAAAGACTGGGGCAGAGAATTACATTCATTTGCGAACTCTGGGCTGTGAATTTGTAGGCAACTTTGGTGCTGGTCACAGATCTTAAGTCACAAGGTAACTCTTCTCAAGCACCAACACAGCGCTGACCTCGCTTTCTATCCTCTCACCAGAGGTGGCCACCTCTGCTGTCCTCAGTCCACCCAGCTCTCCTCCTGCCTGGACCAAGAGACTTGCCCATGGTTATGCACAGGCGCCCCCTGGAGACCACAGGCACCAGTGCACTCAGACCTTCAACCACAGACTGGGAAGATTCCCCTCCTGCTGACCGACTTTCCAAGCTTGCCCTATACTTCTAACCCCTAGCGACAAGAGCTTAGGGGCACATCCTTTTCCCTGCTCCCTTCTTGTCCTCTGTAATCCTCTACTGTTCAGAGGGGACATAAAGACCTCAATATCCGGCTTGATTTCTGGGGAAAGTCAAGCTCTCAAAAATACAGTCATTTCCTTTTTGCTGTAATCTTTTCAAGTCTCCCAAACAACAGCTTTTTTACTTTCTGCAGGAAAGACTGAACATAAGCCAGCAAAAGCCTTGATATCCTTGGGCATTGCAAGGCTCTATATTTAAGCTGAAAATTGACCTCATTATCCCTTGGGACAGCTATGTCCAACCTGCCCTAAAGCTAATCTGATTTCAGTCATTCCTCCTGGGGCCACTGAGTACTCGGTGTGCTGGGCCAGATGCTTTCACTGTGTACCCCAGAGCAGGCACTGGGTTCTCCCTCTCCTGTAGTTAGAAAGCTTAGGAATAACTTCAGACACCTAAAGAGCTCACAGCTCCCAATGGACCCCTCCAACAAGAACATTTTCTCTTGCTTAATAATGGATCTTGGGAATAGCCCCTTCCTTTTGTTTCTTATTTGTACGTGTGTGCCTACTTGTCTGGGTGTGTACTGTATGCAAGCAGGTGCCTGAGGCCAGAGCAGGGGGTTGGAACCTTAGAACTGTAGTTACAGGCAGTTGGAAGCCTCAGAATACGGCTGGGAACCACACTCTGGTCTTCTGAGACATCTCCTCTGTCCCTAAACAACCCATTCCTATCTCCCTATGAGTAGAAAAGAATTTATTCACATCTACCTATATTGTCTGTTGTATCAAGCACTTATTGAAATTTCATTTAATTAAATGTGCTAATTTATTCCTGTGGTTTGCAAGTGTTTGTCCTCTTCAAATTCATGTACTGAGGCAGAGGTGGGAGGTGGGACCTATGGAGAAGGTTTTAGGAAAAATGCAGTTATAAAAAGGTTCTCTCTTTCTTCTGCCATGAGAAGCGCAGCCCCTCCTCCCTAGGCACCCAATCTACCAGCATCTTAGTCTCGGACTCTCTGGCCTCCAGACCTGTGAGGATACATTCCTTTTATAATCACCCACACGGATGTTTTGGGTTAGCTGTACAAATGGCCAAGGCAGAACTGTTTGTCTTATTTTATGATTGAGGAAACCAATATAGATATCTTAGCCAAATCACAATGTTAGCGATTGATGGAGCCCTGATTTAAATTCTGGCTTCCTGATTCCAAGGTGGGCTCCTAAGCTTATGAAGGCCCATGCTGCTTAGTACTTAGTAGTTCTTCTCTAGTGGTAGGAAGCTCTGATTCACAACATTTGCTGCCTTCTATGGTGGAAATTCTTCGATCACAGTTGATCAGGCTACCAAACGTTTGATATACAGTAGGGGAGACTTGGCTACTGTATGGAGTCTACGTGATCTTCATACCCCACAGATGTAAAAAAAACTCAGGGCACAAGTAATAGTAAAATAAATAGCAAGTGATGCTTTTGAATATTCTTCAGTGTTAATTTTAAAAAAGATTTAACTTCAAGGTCATAGTTGAACATTTGTTTTTTGGAGATAGTATGTAACCCAGGTTGGTCCCACACTACAGTCTCCTGACACTGAGCTCAAAGACTTGTTTGGTTTTGTTTCAATGGCTTTTTGAGACAGGGTTTCTCTGTGCAGCCCTGGATGTCCTATAACTCACTCAAAGCAGACCAGACTGGCCTTGAACGCAGAGATCTGCCTGCCCCTGTCTCCCAAGTGCTGGCATTAAAGGTGTGTGCCACCACCACCTAGCAGCTCACAGGGTTATGATCACGGATCCCAGAGAAACCTACATGTCCATCAGCATGGAAAGGTTCATAAACTTTTGCTAATATATATTTTTCAAAACCTATATGCACCCTTAAAATAAAACAAAACAAAAAGCCTGGGGATATGGCTGGGCATGGTGGTACATGACTTTAATTCTAGCACTCAAGAGGCAGGGGCAAGAGGACCTTTGTGAGTTCAAGGGCAGCCTGATCTATGTAGGGAGCCATGGTGCCTAGCTACAGTTTAATGACTGGTTTTTCTAGAAACCAGGTCTCAAAGTCCCTGATAGCTTTTGTGAGGCAGGGACAAAGGAGCTACAGAATCCACTAGTCACCATACCATTTAATTGTGCAGAGAACATAATTATTTTTTGGTACTGGAGAAACAAATATGGAGTCTGGCACACACTAGGCAAGCATCCTACCAGTGAGCTATACAACACCAACCCCAAGATAAGGGCTTTATCTGCTTTTTCTCCCACGGATGTATCTTCAGCATATGGAACAATGCCTAAAATATTGTATTACATAAATATTAAATACCGTGACTCTGCTTTCTAATTATACATAAAGCCTGTATACTTATTTCTGCCCCCTTACTAGTACACGCCCACTGAGATAGCTTTCTCATTTCTGTTCCTCTATAATCAGTCTGCTCCTCTACACTGTTTTCGTTATCACGGTGCTCTCCAAAATGATACCTGAGATTACCAGTTCTTGCTTAAAAGATTTAGTACATATTCCAGCTTTGTCACACCTCACCACCCCTTCACCACCCCTTTTGAGGCAGGCTGGCCTGGAACTTGCTATGTGAACTAGTCTCTCAAATGCATAGAGATCCAACTGCTTCTGCCTCCCAAGTGCAAGGACTGAAGGCGTGTGTCACTGCCTGGTTCTTTTCTCGTTCTTATACTACCCTCCTTAAAAAACAAGCATCTGACTAAGGAGCCTTCTCTTTTACAGCACACCTCACTTATCAGCTTTCTGGGGAGGGCGGGGTTGTTTTAAGACAGATCTGGCTATATGGCCAGGTATCATTGGGTAGCCCAGGCTGGCCTCAAACTTAAAGCAATCTGCCCACCTTAATCTCTCACATGCTGAGAACTCAGACTTATAAAGACAAGATTATACATTGTTTTTGTCTTTTGGGACAGAGTCTATGTCCTGGAACTCCCTATGGAGACCAGGCTGGCCTGAAACTCACAAAGATCCTCTTGCCTCTTGAGTGCTGAAATTAAAGGTATATACCACCATGCCCAGCTATGTCTCCAGTTCCTGTTTATTTGTTTTTTTAAGGTACGCTAGAGTATTTAAAGATTCAGATTAGCAAAAAGTTTATGTACCTATTCCATGCTGATGGTCGATCTTGAATCTGTTTTCTGTTTTAAAAGCTGTGCTAAACACTTGATGCAACTCTTTTTGTATTTGTCCAGCGTCCTCTAGACTTCACCCTGAGAACTGGGAGGGAACAGATGATTGAAATGCCAGGTCTTCAACAGGAACAGTTTAGAGATGTTAATCGCTTTTGTTTCCGCTGAGGTCTCTTCCCCGCCACTCTTCACCCACCAGTTCATCACCATGTCAGCCATCCCTAGTGCTTAAGTTCTTCAGTGGTTCGTGTTACACAGCTCGGCTCTGACTCTTCAAATCGAGTCTTTTCCTCTCCCCAACCAACTTCTGAAGCTACTTCGGCTTCCTTCAGATTCCAAACCCATCCAGACCTCCATTCTCAGGAAATTCCTGCTTTCTTTACATAACATGGTTAGTCCCTTGTCCACTCTGCTTCTTTGGCAGGCTCTGGATGAGGAGAGGCCTCCCCGTTCCCCACACTTAACCCTCTTTCTGTCCTCGTACTTTCTTTTCCCTTCACACTTGACTTCAAGTTGTCATGACACATGTAGCTCTTTGTCCTGGCATGTCTTCTTTCCCACTACATGTAACTCTGATAAGGATATGGACCATTTCTATCTTGTTATCCTGGGGCCCATTGTTCTTTCTGACCAACTGTCCTGAGTAGTAACTGTCCAGCAAATCTTTACTAGATGAATGAGCCTGTGGGACATGCATAGCCATAGGGCAATGGTTCTCAAATTGTGGGTTGCAAGCCCTTTGTGGGTCACATATCAGGTATCCTGCATATGTGACGATTACGTAACAGTATGAAAATTAGTTATGAAGTAGCAACAAAATAATTTCATGGTGAGGGGCCACCAAAAATAAGGAATTATGTTAAAGGTTCTCAAGATTAGGAAGGTTGAGAACCACTGCCATAGATGAACAAACAGGACTTGAGTTCATGCAGGACCACACAGTGACTTTCTGGTTTGTCCTGACAAAGGATTGGCAGTGATGCCCCATGTATGTGAAGATCATTTGAGCCACATCAATTGAATCAGGACACGATTTCCATAGTCAGGCAACTATTATACCTACCTGAACCTCAGTTCAGAACTAGTAGAAAACACCCAGTGTGGGTGGACCTAGAAGGAATTAAGTGGTTTCATTTTGAGACACCTCTTCCATAGCCTAGGAAGGCTGCCTAATCTAGAATCAAGTTCTACAGTCCTGTTCATTGGCTGGTGGAGGAACTACTTAGGACTCCCCATCCAAGGAAGGCCCCTCCTTATTGTCCCTCTATGTCCCTCTTTTGCATTTAGGCATTCCAAACAAGACTGAAAACAGGAAGTCGGAGCTTCCATTCTACATCACAGCTGGCACTTGCTCGGAATGGAGGGAAGGAATAGATGATCCCACTGCCTCTCTTGGTCAGTTCATGGACTGAGGCAGCTCTGCTCAGAATCAGAGCCAGATGTGTAGGCCTGGTGGGAACACTGCCCTACAGCTTTCAGGAAATGTGTCCCTCCACCTGCCTACCTAGGTTTCAACCAGCAATGATGGAGAGGACCAAAGAGGTAAGTATAACCAAGGCTTCTATGTAGTCCAAGTAGGACACCCTTGACCTCTGCCAAGATTTCATGATGTTTATAGTGCTTCCTATCAAGGCCGAGGATTTATGCTATATTGGATAATATCTTCTCTTTCCCATGACCTCAAATCTTGTGGACCTTCTCTGCCAGTCATGCTAAGTGCACAGAGCACAGGACAGAGAAGGCAGTGTAATTTACTGTTAAGAGAATGACAGCTACAGACCAACTTTGCTCTTCAGTTGAGGTTTCAGTCTCTGGTAGAGAAAGAGAAACTGTAGTCCCTACCTCCCAGGTCACTGTGTACTGCTTTAAGTATCTCTGGGATTAGCAGTCCAACTGTGAGACTAGAACTCTGGAATGCAATGTGAAAACCTCAATTTCATTGTGGGAAAGGGGCGGCAACCTTGGAACAGAGCTGAAAGGGTTAGGGGTCCTGGGCTTTGGGAATGACTTCTAGCACTGACCATGACTCTTATATTCAGGCTCCACTCGGAGAAGCTTCAAGGAAGCTTTCACGTGACTACAGCTGCTCTCCTGGCAGCCTTGGCTGTACATAAAGTCCCAGAAAGGGGGGTGAGGGTGGGAAATGGCCTACATCTACAGGACATGCAGAGATACAGGGCCCAGGAATGAGGAAGTGGAAAGTGGCTCAGGATTCCAGGGATTCATTCTTGCTCCCGCCTCCTGAAGTGTTACATGAAGATGGAAGGAGGATGTGTTGAGGGACTCCAGGGGAGGGGAGGTGGAAATGATTGAGATACATTGTATACATGTGTGAAATTGTCAAAGACTAAGTAAAAAATATCCTCCAGGGCTTGGAGAGACAACTTAGAGGTTAAGAGTCCCCTTCGTTCTTGCAGGATAGGTTTGGTTCCTAGCACCTACATGATAGCTAACAATCACGTCTAACTCCAGATCCAGGGGACCTAACCCTCTCTTCTGGCCTCCACAGACACTGTATTCATGTAGTACACAGTCATGTAAACACAATACCCACATTAATAGAATTTCACCACTTGAGTCAGGCAGTGGTGACACACGCCTTTAATCCCAGCACTCGTAGGGCAGGTGAATCTCTGTGAGTTCAAGGTCAGCCTGGTCTACAGAGTGAGTTCCAGGACAGGCAGGACTGTTTCACTAGAAACTCTGTCTCAAAAAAAAAAAAATCACTACTTGTTGTAGAGACTGTGTCCTTTGCCTGTCTGCCCAACTGCTTTTTAGTTCAAAATAGACACCAACATCCCAACCCTTCAGAGACCCACCTTCAAGAACCTAGCAAAAACACCTTGGCAAACACATTTATTTAATACGGGGTGGGGTATTGCTGTCTCTGTTAGTGTGTATGGGGTGGCAGGGAGACAACCAGAGGGACTTCCGTTATGAAGTAAGAGGTTGTTCTGGCCCCAGGCTGGGGGGCAGAGAGCAGACTGAGGGTGTTAGAGGGGGTGTGTAAATGGGGTAGGGTGAAGCTCTGCACACATCCTTGGGCCCAGTCCAGACCCACCCAGTCACCAAAGCAAGAACCGAATAAATAAAGTGCAACCGTGGGGTTGGGGAGGCAGGGAAGGGCACTGGGCACACCCATGCCCACAGCCCACATTCAGTGCTGCCGGGTCTGGCCCACCTCTTAGCCAGACCCTCTTGTCCAATCACCCCTATGTCTGTCCCTCCATGAGCCAAGCAGGGCCCTTGTGCAGCTACTGGAGGTAGCGATAGGCCTTAAAACAGTGGTTGCCAGCATCAGCCACTACCACGTGGCCATCGGAGGTCAATGCCAAGCCCTGTGGGCCGTACAGTGGCTCTGCAGAGGTGTTGATATAGGACAGGAAGGAGCCAGAACTGTCGAATACCTGGGAAAGAAGTGAGAACGGAAGCAGAGTACAGTCAGGCAGAGAAGAGGCTCAGCAGGAAGTTACACTCAGGTCAGCCCTGGGCCCTACTCACCTGGATTCGGCTGTTGCCCCAGTCGGCCACAATGATGTTCCCATTGGAATCCACAGCTACTCCCGTGGGGGCATTGAACTGTCCATTGCCCTCGCCATGTGAGCCAAATTTGAAGAGGAACTCTCCGTCAGCATTGTACACCTGGTGGGGAAAGGGGCTAGGGACTGGGGCCCCGACCTCAGGCAGAGGGCAAGGCCATGGAGGGTGGGGTGAAGCTCCAGGGAGAATTCCCAAATCTGCAGCTTAGCCCAGAAATTCTTTTCAGGGACCATACACAGTATCCCACTGCCCATCAGACATTTCAGCTGAAGCTTCCCTGGGAAGGCAGAACCTCCCATTTCTCTATCTCAACATTGCTACCACCCTGCTGTCACGGATGGTTCTTGACTCCACCTTCTCAGCAAGACAGCAAACAAATGAGCACATCCCTGATTCTGTCTCAAGTCTGTTCCTCACCAACACTGCTATACTTGTGTCAAGGATCAGACTCTCATCATTTCTCATCTAGATCACAGCCTCTAGCATCACCCTAGTCACTGTGGCCTTTCTAAGATGAACAGGGTTTCATCACAGCCTATCTGAAATTCCTCAAGCACTCCTCATAGCTTTTAAAAAGAGAGACAGCCCCTTCACAGGATCACAGGCGTCATCCTCACCTTGCACCAACAACATACCTAGTGTGAATTACCCATGGTTTCCAGAGCACACCATAAATGGTACCGACTTCCATGGTCTTTTCCTGTCTTTTTTTAAATAGTGTACCCTGTACCCCAGGTGGTCCTGGAACTCACCAGGTAGACGAGGATGACCCTGAACGCCTGACCTTTTGCCTTCACTTCTAAGTGCTAAGATTACTGGTGTGTATCACTACACCTGACTGCCTCTGTATTTGTCCGGGTTTTCAGGCCTTCCCCTGTTCCTCCCACAGTTCCCTGCATCCATCCCAGAATCTATCACTTCAGATTGTAATTTCCTGATGGTTTTCTCGTCCCTGACAGACTCTAACCAAGACAGGGAATGGGTTTGTTTTACTCAGCACTGAATCCCCAGCTTCTAGCACAGTGCCTGGGACAAAGTCGCCATGCCATAGATGTTTATTGGTTGAATAAAGGACTGCAAGGGGGCTTGGGAGAAGGAGGGAAGGAAGGAAGGAGTTTTATGAAGGGGAAGGGTCACTGGGACGGTGACCATGGAAGGAGGGCACTGACCTTCACTGAATGGTTATGGAAATCCGTTACTACAATCTCATTCTTGTTGTTTACAGCCACAAAGTGGGGCCCTGAAAATAGAAAGCGGGTCTTAATGAATTAGGCTGAGGCACTCAGAGAAGGGTAGGATCTCTGGGGGGGGGCGAGATACCCTGTCTCTGGAGGGTTGGAACTAGATATTAGGAAAGGGGAATTGGAGTCAAGATATAGAAGGGGCCTTTATAGCTAAAGGACCCTGGGAAATTCTGTGGAACTCGAGTATCACAGGTTGGACCGTGGAGTCGTTCTCTCATACCTGCAAAGTGGCGGTCAGTGGCCCCACGGCCTCCAAAACGCCCAACCAGCTTGCCATTGGGCTGGAAGGTGAAGACACAGCAAGATTTGTTGTCTACCACAATGATATGTCCATTCCGGTCCACAGCCACTCCTTTGGGCCCCATGAGGCGGCCAGCTCCAATCTTGGTCTATAGAAAGGGCATACCATAAGGGACTTCATCCTGACTAGTGCAATGGAGAGTAAAGTCCTGGCCTGGTAGAAAGCAGAACCTTGAGCTGGTGATAGACCACTTTAGGCCCTGACCTAGCGTGGTCAGTGAAGCAGGTCACTGGGGGTTCAGAGTACAGCAAAAGCAAGCCTCTCACCTTGAACTTGCCCTCAGGGGAGAAGATGCTGACCCAACGGTTGTCATAGTCTGCCACAATAATGTCTCCATTGGTGTCCACTGCCACACCCGTGGGACGCTGTAGTTGCCCAGGTGAGCGCCCACGCACCCCAAACCGGAACTTGAACTGGCCTTCATTGGAGAAAACCTGGAGTAGAGGAGCAAGGGAGGGAGCAGGGAGGAGGGGAAACACCGTGGGTATAGAGGAAAGGGAGCTGGGTCCTAGTAAGATCCCACTTATTCAGTCATTCCACAAGCACTTGCTGACACCATGCCAGGGGCACAGAGGAATCACGCGAAAGATACCTTAGAGGACTTACAGTAGGGATATGGAGGGAAGTGTGAAGACACAAGAGGGACCAAGAGATGGTGGGGAAAGCGATATGTGAGTGAACACCTATAAAGATACCAGTTATGAACCAGTGAGAGCAATCTTTGAAAGGTATAGAGTCCAGCTAGCATGAACCCTGTTTGAGGACCTTGCTAGTGTGGATGGAGTAGTGAACAGAAATTGCATTTTACCCTGGGTATAATGAGGAGCCACTGAAAACTTATGACCAGAGAAGTGACATATCTGCTTTTACAAAAAGTATTCTAACAGGAAAGAGTCAGGACTGGAAGGAGGTCTAGCAGGAATCCAGATGAGAAAGAATGATGGTTTGTACCAAGGAAACAGTCGAGAGGGAAGCAGACGGATTCAAAAGGAGCTCAGGAGGAAAATAACAGAATTCCACAGCAGCGTGGAAAAGGGTAGGTGAGGAGAGAGTCCAGTTCCCTTCGGTTTATGGGCTGACAAGGGAGCCTTTCTTCTGGACAGAACTTTGTTTTTAAGGTTTTTATTTTATGTGTATGAGTATTTGCCTGCACACATTTCTGTATACCACCAGGGCTGGGTGTCCATGGAGGCCAGGAGAGGGCACTAGATCCCCTGAATTAGAGTAATGAGACACTTGTGAACTGACACGTAGTCGCTGGGAACCAAACCCTGGTCCTCTGGAAGAGCAGCAGGTACTATTAACCGCTGAGCCATCTCTCCAGCGCCCCAGAATGAATCTTTCAATCTCCCCTTCTCCTACTCCTGCGCCTTAGCCTCTCAAGATGCTAAGATCTCTTCATCCTAAAACGTCTCTTTTAATCTTCTTTTCCTCTTAAGCTAATTTGACAGCTCTATCACCCACTGCATAATTCTCATATACTCCATTTTGTTACAGCCTCTGGGGAGACAGGATGGATGAGAGCCAAGAAGCTAGCACAGAGAGCTCAGGTTCCGTGCCTTGGGCTTGACATTCAGTTCAGCTCTACTCTCTCCTTCATGGGCAGGGCCACCCCTGGTCCCCCAGACCCATCCTACCACAGCACATCACATTCTCCTGACATGACCTTGTAGCAAGCCTGGTCAGTCAGTATAGCACTTGTGTTCTGCACTGGTCCTATGGAAAGTCAAAATCGTCAGAAGAAAGGAAGTACCACAGAGTAAGGAAATGGAAGTGGCGGGGTGGGGACTAAAAGGAAGAGCAGTGAGGTAGTCCACCAACTGTCACCCACTCTGGCAGCTTCAGTGCAGGCTCAACAGTGGGGAGGGTTTCGAAAGCCTCGTTCTTCCCAGCCTTGCTCACTTGCTCACACCTATCACACCCTGGCCAACTCCTATTTATCTTGAGAGCTCCAAAGTTTCCAAGTCACTTCTTCAGAGTTCCCACTTTCTTCACATCAGTACATACATGTAAAGTTAGGGCCTAGAGTACACATTTTACAGCTGTCACCTTGTGACTGAGGATCTGTGGTCCGCCCCTTCTAAGGATGCAAGCCCAGTTAGGAGTTGGTGCTGCATCAGCTTTGTCTGCCGCTGCATTTTCAGCTGTGTATGGCTTCTGGTATCGAGGATGCATTCAACCAACACAAGAATCCTCCAGTTCAATCTCAGGCCTAAACTCAATGAATAGATCCATTTGAATGCCACACAGCAACCTCAAAACTCAACAGGGATAAAAGTGAACTCATTAACTTAAAATGGGGCCTGCTTCTTAATGGGAATGCCACTGACCCAGCCCACCAAGTCTCTCCGTTCTCCATTCCAGCCCTTATCCCATGGCATCTGATACTCAGTAAAAGCTGTTACACTATTTCCTTCACAGCACTAGAATTTGCTGGCCTCTCATTTTGGCCCCTACACATCTCTCCTATACCATGGTGACATTAAGTAGATCTTTGACTTCAAGGACCTCAACAGAAAATGACAACAACAAAAAGAGAAAATTTCAGATAAAAATAGTGAACCAACCCAGAAAAAAGAAAACTCCCACAGCAGCGGGCTGTGGAAGACAGAGAAGATGTGATCTGTATGCTGCCTGCGGAGAACAAGGATGCTCAACAAATGCTGAGACTACAACAGTAACACAACACTGTTATTTACAAATTAAAATCATAAAGCATTTTCTTGTTGGGCATGTGTGTTCTTTCAGTAGGGTTCCACCTTGCACTATAAGACAAGCTCACAAGGACCCCCAAGTCTCATGAGCAAAGTAAGGGAGACACATCCTACAGATGTGAGCTCAGCCTACATCAGTCCTGAGGCATTCAGAGAAAGAGACAGAAACACTCAGCACTGGAGTCCAAGAACAGGCTTCCAGCAGATGCCACATCTGGGTAGACTTGGAATTAAGAGAAGCAAGGACTGTAACTGAGTAGTGGATGTTTGGAAGAGAGGACTATGCCAGGCCTCTCTCACAACTCCTTGCCAGAGGGCCCAGCAGCACCAGCTTTTCTGTGTGTGTGAACAGGACAGGTGTCCCAAATCTCAACCTCTGTGCGAGAAAGCATGTCTGGCCTAAAGGGAAGAAAGGAGAGAGAGGTGGGAGGTGATGCTGAGTAGAATCCCAGGATTATCCCAGAATTCCCAAGCAACCCCCCCCATCATCTAGGCTGATCCAAATCCCTTCCTCGCCTTCTCTGGTCCTCTACCCTAAGAAAAACAGTGAGCCAGCAACCTGACACTGGCCTCAAGGGTTCCTGCTAGGTGCAGCGGGGTCAGGGAGTCAATGAGAGTACCAAGAAAGGCAGAACTGGACTCGTGACAAGGGTGTTCAAGCAGGGTCGAAAATCTCAAGGTGCAGGTGTTTTAAAGTAAGGATCTCTGGGTTAAGGTATACATTTCTAAGAGCTGAGGTGCACAGTAGCTAATCTCACAGGGCAAAACTAAAATTCCACAGAATCACTTCCAAAACCATTTATAATCTGACCTCAGCCTCTCCAAGTTCCTAATCAAGCTTCCTGCAACCAGGATGGGATGTGAACAACCCGCTCCAGCTCTTTCCCATCCCCTTGCCTTTGTTTATAGTCTATACCTGGACAATGAGATCTCTAACAACAGCAAGGTGTTAGGTATACTATATTACACCACTTAATACTCCCAACAATCCCGAGAAATGCTTTTCCTAATCTTACACATGAGTTAACTACAGTGCCAAGGGGTCACATGACTTGCTAGAACACGAAGAGCCAGGATTCCAACTGAGGTGTCTGGTTTCAGAACCCAAGCATTCAATCACAACACTATCTGCCACATTCACATCCACTGTGCTAGGATCAGGGCTTTCTGCAAGGGATATAGAGAAGGGAAGCCATCTTCCTGGTTGTCGCAAGGAGCTTGCAGTACATCAGAGACCATGAACATTGAGTACGACTGATGCCTGAATCAGGTGTGTGAGGTACAAGGAAAAGAAAAGCAGGTATAAAATCACCTGAGGTTATGTGCCACCCTCTAGCTGATGACAACCAGATGGCTGCATTCTTCAGGCAGATAACAAACCCTGGAGCTAGGTTGGTATGCTGGAAGACAGTGGGGAAGAGCAGACCTGCAACCTAACCACTAAGTTAAGTAGACTAGCCAGCAGACGGTTCAAGAAAAGACAGAGAGGAGAAAGGAAGGAGCCGATCGAGGAGCTTACACGGACGGCCTTGGCATGGCCTGGGAAGGAAAGGCAACAAGCACAAGAGCCCTGGCTCTGACTGACGGTCTTGGGTGGGCAAGAGGGGCTCAGAGTCACTGCTCTTTAAAGATGGCTCTAATTGTGGGTTTCATCTTCAGGAGGTGAGCTGAAGGCTGTGGTGTGTAAATCCTCTCTGTAGTAAAGGAGCTAGGCAAAGAGACTTACCTGAATGCACTGGTTGTTGCTGTCTGCTACCACTATGCGGCCACTGCTCGCGGCAGACACACCTTGTAAATTAGTGAATTCACCTTTCTCCCTTCCACGGCTGCCTGTGGGTAAGAGACAAGACGGAAAACACCAGTTAACTGAGATCAATCTGAACCTCTCTCCCCGCCTCAATGAGCCCCTGCCTGGGCCAGCCTCCACCATCCTTCCTTAGGCCCCCATCAGGCCCTCCCCTCAACCTTCATCCAACCTTGCCCTTAGCCTTCATTTGGCTCTGTGCTTGGCCTTCCTACCAACACGGAAGACGAGTTCATCCTCAATTGGGTTGTCCTTCCGTTTGCCACCAGTGCTGTACATGGAACTGGGCCTACGCACTGCCTTCTGGCGCACATGGCTGCCAGGACCACCGGGAGACTTGACCCGGCGTTTCACATCATCTGGGGAAGGAGGCAGGTCCCCGGGTCTCAGGGCTCGCACACGGAAAGGGCTGCCACGAACCGGCTGTCCATAGAGCAGCACTGAGAGGAGCAGGTCACCTTCTGTGCGTGCAGTGTATACCAGCTCATAGGTGCCATTCTTGTGGTCCACCACTGGCACTGCAAGACGTGCGCCGTCAGGCCCAGTGATCTCTGCACACAGCTCTGCGCTGCCTGTGCGCACCAGCCGCCCATCTTTGTCTTTGGTGGTGACGGTGAGTGAAGCAGGCTGGCCCACTAGCGCCTGGCGCAGGCCTTCGCCTGTGGCCACTGTCTCATGTGCAGTGGCACTGGTAGTGAGCAGTGCACCCAGATTGAGTACCGATCTCCTCAACCCATCAACTTCAAGGACCAGTTCCAGCTGTGCATTCTCATGCGGCCGTTCTGGGAAGGCCTGAGCCGCCAGTGCGGCCAGCCTCTCTCGCATGTGTTTTCTCACCAGCAATACCTCAGGGGCAGAGCCCAGTCTCAGGGCCTGCTCCGCAAAGCTGCAGCTACTGCCAATGTGTTCCTGACCCTGGCGCAGTGTGTCTAACTGTGTCTGCAACACCTGTTGAAGAAGAGAGGATTGAGTGGGTGTGCAGACTGGCAAAAATGGAGCTGTTGTGATTACTGATGAGCTTGTAGTATCATGGTAGGAAAGAAATACAAATAGATGCATGTGGACAGGGAGGCAGATGACCACAGCAGTGACAGATCATGTGGACAGGGAGGCAGAGGACCACAGCAGTGACAGACCATGTGGACAGGGAGGCAGAGGACCACAGCAGTGAC
>JAQHUG010000352.1:640559-695018 GCA_028555095.1 Dicrostonyx torquatus
TGGAGAAAAGGAAATCTTAAATGGACAATGGAGGCAGAAAGAACATCTCATCACAGACCATGGTTGGCAAGGATGACCCAACGCACCTTCTGCTTGGCCCCACAAATGCTCTCCAAGTCGCTGACCAGAGCCTGCTTGCGCTGCTGCAGGGCTTGCTCCAGGTCCTCAAAGGCTGCACTTATCTGAGCCAGGGCCTCTGCCTTGCGCTCCTGCAGCTGCTGGCTGATGCCCCCGACTAAGGCGATAGCTGCAGAGAGCTGCGGCAATCTGAGGAGGTGAAATATCTCATATCAGGACTGCTGGAAGGTCCTTCTCAAGACAGCCTCACTATTGCCTTCTGGGAGAACCCGTTTGACCTTCTAGAGCCTTCTATTCTTGCCCTTCCCAGAACCTTCCCACACCCCACCCCACCCCACACCCCACCCCCGGCCAGAGCCCCTGCCAAGCCCCTGCTGAGTGAGGCACCAGTCCAGATCCCCTGAAGATGCCTACCGTCCACGCACAGCCTCAAGCTGGCGCTGCAGGGCTGCCTTGTGCTGCTCTACCACGTCGCGCAGCAGCACGGTGCCATGCTCCCGGTGCTCCCCTGCGCGGCACTCACCACACATGGCCGTCTCACAGGCCTCACAGTAAAACTCCATCGTCTGGTGGGACAAGGGCTCCTATGAGGAACAGCCAGGCACTAAACTTCTTTGCCCCCTCCCCTTCAGCCCTCTTTACCCCTGTCAACACCCCACCCACGGCCACCCTACCCTTATCACCTCTCCTTCTCCTCCCACCCCAAGTCCTGGCCTCACTGGGCCTCGCTTGGGCCCACCTTGCCTTCATGGTTGGGGCAGGAGAGAGGGCGGCCAGCCACTGCGCTGAGGGGGTGGGGGTCTTCAGGGTCGTGGGCCCCATCAGGTGCCTGCTGCATGGCCTCCATCAGGCTGCTGATGAAGAAGTTGTTCTGTAGGGCTGAGACACCCTGTTCTGGGAGGATGGATGTCTGCCGGCACACTGGACAGGACAGTGTCAGACTCTGAGCAGGGATATAGTTCTGGAGGCATCTGGACAAGGAGAAGGGAGAGTCAAAGAGGGGGAGCACAAGCACCCCTCATAGGTGCCTAGCCCCTTTCATGCAGATGTACCATTAATATTTTATTTCGAAACTTCTTTGTGTGGAGCGCACATACATACACAGAGGCCTCATTGGCCAGCAGGTGTTAAAAGGCCTCTGAGGACTGAGCAGGAAGACATCCGTGGTCTACCTAAGAAAAGACACGTCTGCACTCCTCCACTTGAACAAACACAGGCTCACCTTTCACAGGTGTTTACCAAGTCTCCTCAAGAAAATACGTAACAAGCCCTCCCCCTGCTTCTCCTGCCCTCCTAACTCATTAAACATTTACTGACTGCTTATTCTTGCCAAATTTGTGCCAAGCTCTGGGGATAAAAAATAAAACGCAGGACCAGCGTTTAAAATAGTTCTAGTCTTCAGAGGGAAAACAGACACAGGATTAGAGTTTAAAGAGTAAGGACATTGGTCCTTGAGTTTCTGTGCCTCAGTTCAGTTCCCTGGCCAGGGACTTAATCCACTGTGTCCAGCTTGTGACTAACAAGTTACTTTTACAAGCCAAGGTCTCTTCCCTTATAAGATGGAGACAGTACAGAATTCAATTGCATGAGGATTAAATGTAAAAGGCCCGATTACATGTCAGGAGGACTAAATGTAAAGTGTCTGGCCCACTAAAGCACACCGCACAAAGGGCACAGTAGACGTGGTTGTGAGGGAATGCGTGTGGCTCAGGTGGGTGGCAAGGAGGCCAGCAGAGGCTTCGGAGGTGATGGAAAGGAAATCTGTGGAGAAAGGTAGAAGGAGAGGAAGGAGTGTACATAAAGTACTTTAGCATGAAGGGAGAGCAAGGAATGGGAAGAGAAGGTGGAGGAGCCTGCACAGGACCCCAGCAGCAGCAGCGACAGCGGTGGTGGGAGCAGCGGCAGCAGCTACATGGTGCCAGAAGGACATAGTGCTGGGTGCTATGCTTTATACTTGTATGAAGAAGAAGAGCATGAAGGGTAAATGGTCAGAGTAATCAAGCTCAGGGATTGGAGCACTGGAGCCTGGTTTTAGATGTAAATCAGCCTTGTGCTTAACCAACAGACTCACACTATTCCAGGGAGGAGGGGAGATAGACCTGGATTCAGGCTACAGGTGGAAACAAATTTATACAGAAGAACCATGGCCAGGTGTGGCAGCACATGCCTGTCATTCCTTCACTATGAAGATTGAGTAAGAGGCCTGGCTCAATTTCAAGGCCAGCCTGGGCTATGTAATGAGGCCCAGCAGGGGTGGGGGTAGAGTAAATTTAGGGAATAAGAGAAAAACAAAGAAGGGAGAAGCCAGCAATGATGAGTAGGTATGGAGAGTGAGGGAGACCATTCTTAACTGGTTTCTGGCCTCCTAGCTTAGGCATCCAAGAGGATGATGGTGGCATGAATCACAATAAGAAACACAGAGAACAGCACTGTGGAGGGGAGTAGGAGACAGAGATGGGGGGACATCAACATTCAGACAGCCTCAGCAACCAAGAGAGAGGATGAGATCAGAGAAGATGTGGACAGTGGTCGGGGAGAGGGACAGAGAATTCAGTAAAGATGAACATGCCAGAAGAACTGACAGTGTCAGGGCAGCAAGGAGAGCACAGAAGGAGGGAGTGAGTCACTAGGGTGGGAAGTGGCTGAGGAGAGGAAAGTGCCCACTGCATTTGGCAAACACAAGGAGACTTTTCTCTGGGAAGGTAACACTGATGGCAACAGCAGTGGGAGAAAAGCCTGAGTGATACAAGCTGGAGAGTGGTGGGGAGGCTGGGTATTGAGTGGGAAGGGGCTTGAAGAACTCGCTGGTGCTGCAGGGGACAAGAAATAGCTTCTCTGTGCTGATAAGGGGTGGGTTTTGCCATCTACCCAACCTCACACCGAGCCACACCCAGGCCCGACTTATTTTCAAGCTGAAGTTCGCAGTAGAGAGCGGGCAATGGGGGAGGCTAGGAAGCCAGAAGAGGGATGCGCCGGACCAAAAGGGGAGGCATGGACCCCGTCTTTCCATGGAGGGAAGGAACACAAGAAGGGTGGCTTTAGAGGAGCATGGGGACAGAGTCAGAATAAGGGTGTCTAACTTGCCTGAGGCAGGATCAACCACGGAGTGAAGAAGGGAGGAGTGAGGAATGGTGGTGGGGATTAGTCACCAGAGGGAGGGAGAGGACAAAGACTACTAGAGACAGACACCAGACTGAAGGCAGCTGTGCTCGGAGAACATGAATCTACGGAAGGAAGATACCCACGGCGCAAATGTCCTGTACCTCAGGCTCTTCCTTTGCTTTGGCCCATACTTTTGTTCTTAATTAAAATGTAACAACATTATGTGTCCGGAATGATTTTAAGTGCTTTACAAATATTAACTGGTTTCTGTGACCTACTTCTCCCTGAGGTCCCTCCCAGTAGAGTGGTTTTTGTTTCATGCTCCACATTCCTTAGGGCCAGACGGTGGGGTTGAGTCCTCCCTCTTCCCATCTAGAATATTTAATGTGTCTGCAGCTCTTCTGAAGCTTCTCTCTTCTGCCTATACCACACCATCTTGCTACTGCGCCCAATGACCTTCGAGTTGTTTCTCCATTTATTGAAGTTCTTTTCCTAACCCAGCTCTTTTGTCTTACCCTCTCGCCCCCTCACATTCTGGCACCTTCTTCAGTGGCTCTGACATCTACCGGATGACCCTCCTCCAGCATGGTTCCTTCCCTCCACCTCATCTGTCCATTCCCTGCTCCTACTGCCACCCACATCTCATCAACTGTCACTTCTTGTCCCACTCTGTCCCTGCTGGCTCTCAACCACTCTTCTAGCTCTGTTTCCACAATGCACCTTGTGATAGACAACTCCTTCCTGTTTGTCAAACATCCTTGGATTGGCATAATTTCCAAATGGTTTTGTGTCTTCCCTTGGTCCTTTAAAATTTACTCTCCGTACAACTAGTGAGCCTTAAAAAAATAATTTTAACATATATGCAGAGAGCCTATATGCTACAATTATATATATCTCACTAGTTGTAGAAGAGAAGATGCCTAGTCTCGCTGCAACTTGATCTACCACAGCTGGCTGTCAGCCACAGGAGGGAGACTCACCATATCTGAAAAGAACAGAGGAGGTGAGGATGGGAGGAGAGGTAGAATGAAAAACTGGAAGGAGAGGCAGGGAAGGAAAACTTTTGTTGGGATATAAAAAAACAAAAAATAAATAAAAACAATCAAATTTTAAAAATCTAATTAAGTCAGACATGATGTCACACACCTGTAATCACAACACTCAGGAGGCTGAGGCAAGAGGCTCACCTGTACAATGCTAGCCTGGGCCACAAGAGGCTTTGATTCCACCTCCTCCTACCTCCTGCCTCACTCACCAGCATACACTGGCTTCTTTCTGCTTTTCTACTCTGTTTACTTCCTTTTTGATTACTTTCTATTCTTTCCCTTTGAGACAGTCTCACTACATAGCCCCTCTAGCCTCCAAGGTGATGGAAATTAAAGTGTATTCCATCATACCCAGATCCATTTGCTTCCTCAGCCAGCACCCTTCTCTCCTCTCACATCCTTCAGTTATTTATATGCTGTGGAGCCTTGGTTATATACTTAATAACTTAATGACTCTCAAGCTTAGTTTCCTCGTCTCTAAAATGGGAACAATGTCTCTTTTGGAGCTGGGAGGATGTTTCAGTAGTAAGGGCACTCGTGCAAGCAATGAAGACTTGAGTTTGCATCTCCAGTACCTGCACAAAAAGCCAGGTATAGCTGATGTGCCTAGAACTCCAGCATTGCAGAGAGAAGGGGTGGAGGTAGCAGATTCCAGAAGCCCGCTGGTCAACCAACCTAACCAAACAATGAGCTTCCAGCTCAGTGGAAGATCCTGTTTCAAGACAGTAAGGCAGACAACAATACATAAAGAACCTGGGAATCTTCCTCTGGTCTCTACATGAACGTATGTGGACTTACACAGCTGAAAAAGGAACCCACTCACACAACACACATGAACAAGGGAAAAAATATCTTCAGTAAATCAATACGTGTAAATCAAGTAGAAATTCCATGGCCAACCGTAAGCAGTCACTGATTTCCCCCAAGAATGCTCAGTGATCTGGGCACAGAACCAAGTGCAGAGGCATCCAGTCACAGCTCTGACCCAGCACTGAAATTCCATGACATGGCCTTAGCGAAAGACAAAGGTGTCGACGGAAGAGGGCTAGGGACAGATAGATGATCAGCTGCAGAGCCAAGGATGGATAGAAAAGAAAGGGAAGCCAGGCCCGAAGTGGCACATGGGAGGAAAGGGAGAAGGAGGTTAGGCTTTCGATCGAGTCAAAGGTGGCATAGCAGCAGCAGGTGACAGGAGCTAGAAGAGGAAGGCTGAAATGTCACAGAAGTACTGGTCAGTTATCTGTCACCTGGAAACTAGTACTGATGGTGAGGGACTGTTATCCAGATCGCAGATGACGTCCGTGGCAACATTAGGAACTGAGACAGAAGTGGGTAGTGGGGGTCACAGGATGATGGGAGAATTTGAATGGGCAGGAAGGCTGAGATCTTTGCTCACTGATAAATGGAAACAATAGTAAAGCTGGAATCTCAAAGAGCAGTGTTGCCAGGGAAGCAGGATCAGATTAGTAGAAGCAGGAGATAGACGGAAGGTTTGGAGAGACTCTGTCGAGAAGACCTGGGGACCAGAACATCTAAGATATAGCCAGAGGGAAGATGTTGCCAAAAATACAATGTGATGATGAAGAAAACCACACAAAGGCCTTGAGTGGCTCTCAGGTATGACAAATTTCCTAATGGGCGAACCGAGTCCACCTCCCTACCCAGTTTCATCCCAGGCCACTTCTGATCACTCACTCTGTTCCAGCTGCACAGGGCTTCTCACAGGCCCCCTCATCCAACACATTTCCCAGGCTACATGGCCCTTTCCATTCTGCCTAGTCTGCTCTTAAATTCCATTTACCTACCTAACTCCTGTTCATCTCTGGATGCAAAGGATTCTCCAAACTGTAACATCACTATGGGTCTAATAATCCAGCTCTATGATTGTTTGATTGCTACCTCTCTCACTTTACTACAAACCCTTCATGCATGAAGATCATGTCTATAGGGATGGGTATGGTGGTGCATGCCTTCAGTCTCAGGCACTTGGAAGGCAGAGGCAGGAGGATGTCTGTGAGTTCAAGGCCAGCCTGCTCTATATAAATTTTACCCTATCAAGGGTTATACAGTGAGACCTTGTCTAGATAAATAAATAAAACAAAATCCTGTCTGTAGTTCTGCTCCTCGGTGCATATTCAATGACTCATACTGGGTCTGACACATAGTAGTTACTCAGCAAAGAAATATTAGCAGAATGAGAACACAATCAATGAAAGCCTAGAAGCTGGGAAGGGCTGCCTTTCACTTAGTGCCTCAGAACAGGCAGGGAAGAACAAACCTAACTTCATATATCCATCCTTCCATCAGTCGTCACAAACTATACTGGTTCCAGTGCTGGTCTGTATGATTTCTCCTCTGGTTGCTCTGTGATCCGGGAAGGGGCGGACAAAGCCTGATTCTAGGTACCACTCTGGCCCAGTATTCAGAGTTCCTGGTTCTCTCACAGCTTATTGCAAGCAAATCCTTATCTCCTGCACAATGGGACGCACTTGTCCTTCCCTCCCACGTGTGCCCATTCCCTTTATTTATAACAACACGCCTTTCTCTGGAGGAGTGGGGGTAAGAGGCGCTGCGGGGTCCTTGTCCCTCTCTGGTAGCTCCCCTCACCTTTCACAGAAGGTATGTAGACAAGGCAGAACTTTGGGGCACCGGTACCGATCCAGGCAGATACTGCACACCAGAAACTGCTTGTCCATTGGCTGCACCTCCGGGCCAGGACTGTCCTCCCTCTTTGCCATGGTGACCACAGATGGCTCCTGCCACTCACACCAGCCTGTGTACAGAGAAACAGTCAACAGCAGGGAGGCCAGCACTCCCTCTCCCCACCCGATCTCCTGCAGAGAAATGTGCCCCTTTCTTCCATGCCAGGGACAGGACAAGGTGGTGGCTGGAAGATCAGGGTGAAGCACTAGGCTGAGTGACTCCTGAGCATGGCACTATTTCAGAGCACAGATTTAGGGTTACAGTGGATTTTGAAGCCCCTCTTTTGCCATCTTGGTGATTCTGGATCGACCTTCAAACCTCAGTTTCTAATTCCTAATAATGCAAATACCAATTCCTATCTCTAATACTTGTTTTAAGAGTCTGAGAGGGTACAAGTCACAGTACAGGAATGGCTTGTTCACTGACAGCCAACTCTTTTCTGCTCAGCATCTCCAACCAGCCTCCAAGAATCACTTTAGGTAGCCCCTCTCCCGACACTCTCACCCCACACTTAGCACAACTGCCTGGGGATGTACTCTTTGCCACACCAATCAGTATTGAGATTGACCACCAAGCATCCCTTTCTGCCAAACCCAAGCTGTTGCTCCCATCTCAGGCTGCCCCGGGCTCTCTACTGGAATGCAGTAACTGTGCCATCCCATCCACCACCCCTTCTAACCACAGGGACTTTTCTGAACAGAGATTTGATCCTACCATTACTCTTTTTAAATTCCTTCAATGGTTCTCCACTGTCCAGAGGACACAGCCTTTAAACTGGGCCACAAGGCTGAACAATACCTTGTCCATACCTCCCACTCAATCTCTGGCCTCACAGTCTATGATCTGTCATAATGGTTTCAAGTCCTAGAAAACTCCAGGCTCCCTTTGTTTCTGTAGTTACACATTCTGCCCCCTTTTGCCTGAGGTATTCTCATGTCCTTGCCTAGTTTTCATGTAAATGTCACTTCCTTTAGGAAGGTCCTTTGGGACTTCCCACAGTCTGGGTTGGAGGCTACCCTGTCCCTTAAGTCCTTGTATTTCCTCCATCCTAGACCTTACCCTATCCTATAACTCTGTTACTTCTCTGCTCCCTTCATACGCAGTATTCTTGAAAGCAAGCATACTATGTTACTTCTCCATTTCTAGGGCTTAGCAAGGAGTCTGGTTAAGAATGATCTATCTTTACTGGATCTGATGATTAATTCGAAATATTTATTTACTAAATGCCTCCTGTGCAGAGACACTGGAAATGTCTGAGCAAAGGCGGGGAAGTGATAGCAGATTAAAAAGTATTTTAAGTAGCTGGGTTGGAGGCACACATCTTTAATCCCAGCACTTGGGAGGCAGAGGCAGGTAGGTCCCGGTGAGTTTGAGGCCATAATGAGTTCCAGGACAGTCAGAGCTATGTAGAGAGATCATGTCTCAAAAACAAATAATAAGAAGAAAGTATTGTGAGTAACAAGTAAATACATAATTGGCCATAGGCAGCAAGGAGTACCACCAAGGAATTAAGCTCTTTACTGAGTGATCACAAAGGGCTCTGCAAGCAGACAAGTAGGGGTACTGGGAGGACAATGGGGAGCCCGGGGAGGGGCCTGAAGCAAAAGTAAATGCACGTTCTTGGGAGAAGGCTTGTACTTAAATGGACTATGTGCTTAAAGCAAAGTGAATAACAGCAAAAGCACTGAATATTACTTTATCCTAAGACAGGCAAAGGGATGAAACAATCTACAAATAAATGAAAACAAACCAAGACACTCTTTTGCTATGATGACAATTGCAGAGAAACGGAAGCTGGACTGGGGTGAGGAGGGCTAGTCAGGAAGTTACCCCAGTTCTTCAGGTAACACGGTGTTACAGAACTAGAGGCAGAAAGGCTGAATGAGAGTAGTGTCATGCATTAGATGCCAGAGGAAAAGGGGGCACTGATAACAACTCCTGTTTCTCAACTGAGTGAATATAAGACCATGAAAGACAGAAAAGACTAATAAGGGGCTGTCTGGGTCATGCTGCTCCAGTCTGAACTATATACAAGATGTCCAGGTGGAGCTGTTAAGCAGAATACGGGAGCTCAGTCTGGGCTTGTTATTGATTTGGAATCATTGGCATATTAATGGCCCTTAAAGCAATAAGATTGGATGATAGAGCACTTTGGGACAGAAAGTTGAGAGTGATGGGGAGTGAAACCAGTTAAAGACTAGACGTGTTCACTGTTTGGCTGATGGAGTGGTTAGGGCAGAAGCCAGGCCAGAGTTATGAGCGGATGCATGAAGTTAACAGAGCAGATGTAGATAATCCATGACAGAAATTTACCCAGGAAGAAGCTGGAAAACAGGCAGTGAGTAGGACCAGATCACCACTGCTATGCCCAGCCAGATAGGATGCACCATAGGCATCTTAAAGGCAATGAAAGAATGACAGACCAGAGGACTCTCCAGGTTTGGGGACAGTAAGAGGGCTAAAGTGCATTTGTCCTGAGTGGATATGCTGCTAGGTGTGGGAAGGAAAGGAAGGACTTGCTTGAGAAAATTCTCTCCTGATGTGGGCACTGGCATTTGGGGGACACCATAAGACGGAGGGCAGCTAGACAGAAGAGGGGGCTGAAGACAGACTCAAGCTTGAAACTCAAAGTGGGAAGGCCTGCTGAGCCTGGCTGGGGCAGCTGGACATTAGGCTCCACCCCTCTCTAAACGCAGGGGATCTCCCAGCCTGTCAGAGGCGGGAATTGGGCTACATCCAGGGACCAACAGCTTCTCCCTCTTCCCCTTCCTGTTTCAGCTTTCCACTCAGATTCACAGGGCATCACTTCTGTTGTGGCCATACCCCAGCCTCCATCTAGGGTTTGCTAGATTGATTCATTGATTTCCAGGGGGTCTTCCTGCTCCTGGGTCACCATTCTGTTCTAGACAGAGTCCAACAGGCTCAGACTCAAGTGGACTATTTATCACAGCAGACATTTGGAGGACCTTGGACACAGAGCTAGGTTGTATCCTCCTTCGTGGGTGTCTTTGTTCCTTATCCCACCCATATCCTTTCTGGTTCAGTCCTAAAGGCACTTCATCCCCATTCAGAATTCACTGGACACCTCTGCAGGGATACGAAGGTATATGGACACAGTTTTCTGCAATGCATGAACATGATAGGGAAACATGATTGCTTGAAGCACAAAGTAAGTTCCCTGGGCAGGGATGGGCCCAGAGGAACGGACACTGAGGATTGTTAAGTTATAGAGCACTAGAGCACGTGGTGCCTTCTGTCTCTGGAAGCTGCATTACCCACTGTGGCAGGAGAGGGCTAACACATGAGATGCAGAGCTAAGCAGGGTCTACACCACACAATGCTTTGCTGCCCTCATTAAGGACTTTAGACTTTACCCCCTTCCCTGCTAGGGGATTAAGGCTTTATCCAAAGTGCAAAGGAAAAGTTTGGTGGTGGAGGGAGGGGGAAGTTAAGCCCAGAATGACAAAAGTAGAAATTTTAATTGCCATGTGGAAAATACAGGGGTCAAGAGTGAAGCTTAAGAGGCTGACTTGAAGATGGTAGTTGCTGGGGGGGGGGGGCTAAAATAGTTTCCACAGGGAGAAACCGGTAGAATTTGGTAACTAGTTGGTGCTAAATGAAGAGACAGGGGAGGAGAAAGGATTAGAAATGGTTGCTAGTTTTCTAGCTTGGAAACTAGAAGACTTTGGATAACAAGGTGCTCAGTCCAGTGCTTAACACAATGACTCAAGTGGAACAGTCCGGCTGTCAGTTGTAAAGTAGGGAAGAGAAGACATGGATTTAGATTTCTTTGGTGTAGAGATATTCCTGAAGCCACAACGAAGTAGATGGCACCAGAGCAGAGTGAGAAAGGAGGGCCTACAACTTAGCCCCCATGCATGCCAACATTTAAGATCAAGTCTGCAGAGAAGAGTGGGAAGGAATCAGACACAGGAATGTCAGAGGAGGCAAAGGGAGAAGAAGTATCAGAGGCCCCATCAGTTAAAGCCCCCAAAGAAGCTATTCTAGCTCCAAGTAGTGTACTTTGTGGGAGATGGAGCAGTCAGATGCAGAGAGCTAAGGAGCTGATTGTGAACAAAGACAGCCAGTGCTCAATAAATGGGATCCTTGACATATAGGGAAAAATATGTCTCAAAGCTTTTCAGGTTCTCCAAATTCTCAAACATCCAGTCTCCCCCAGGACACTCTTCTCCAAACACAGTAGATCTCCAGTGTACAGGGTTTCCACAGCTGTGAACTGGAGGTGAGCACAGGCATTGCTGAGGTGTGTATGGGTGGAGGGAACTGGCTAGACTCACTTGCTAAAATGAGTCACTCCTACTCACTAGCCTCTAGGTGTATTTGACCATTTGAGGCTCAGAAAAATAACAAATGTCTATAGGCTGTAGCCTCTGGGCTTTCTCCAAAGGAAAGGTAACAACAATGTATGAGGAAAAGCCCTTAAACCTGAGCAACCCTTCCCAGGGAAGGAAAGCGATGGAATTCACATCACTAACCCCACCCCCACCCCAGTGTCTGATGGAGTAGGTACATGGATCATTCAATCAAACGTCGCTGGACACACTCTAGGCCAAGCCCTTCGTCTAGGAACCAGAGACACAAAGTTAGATCAAGTGGCTTCCTACCCTTCACCTGTGGGAAACTGACATGTAGCTACATAATGACAATGTGATAAGAGCCATGATATTGACAAGTTCAAACTGCCAGGGCAGGAAGTATCTAGCTTGGTGGGGAATAAAAAGGCTTCCAGAGGAAGGGGTGCTTGAGCTGGATCTTGCGGGACAAACATGAGTTTGATAGGTGCCTTGGGAAAACTGACTTAAAGAACAGAAATATGAAGCATTTACAAACAGAATAATAGTGTAAGAGGGTAAGCTTCAAAAGGGCAGCACCTAAACCATATGGTTTTATGACCTACTGAGCTAAATACCTCACTCACTGCACTGGCTGCCCCCACTGCCCATTTCTTGTGGGGTTTTGATTCAGGGTCTCTTCTCTGTTTATGTAATCTCATTATTTCCTACAATCTTAATTCACATGAGGATCTAACCCCCAAAGTTTTGTTCTGAAGGACTCCAAGACCTGTATATCTCATTGCATTTTTGGACATCTCTGCCTGGATGATGAACAGAAATAGTTCCAAATGGAACTGATTTCCTCCAGACTTTTTCTTCCTGCTGTGCTTCTCCTTTTCATAACAGGCACCACCATTCACCACGCCGCATCAGTCAGGACCCTAGTAATCTCAACTCTGATGCAAAAATGTGCTCAAGTTTAAAAAGTGGAAAGATGTATCCATTGGAGCTGGGGTCCCCATGACCCTATACTTGTGCATACACTCACACACACATATGCAACAATAACCAAAGAAAAGGTTATCAATTTGAGAGGAGGGTATGGGAGGGTTAGGAAGGAGGGTAACTAGGAGGCACTGGAGGGAGGAAAGGGATGGGACAAAGTGATGGAATTAGATTTTAATTAATTGTTTTGTTTTGTTTCTCAAGACAGGATTTCTCTGTGTAGTCCTGGTTGTCCTTGAACTTCCACTGTAGACTAGGTTGGCCTCGAACTCAGAGATCTGCCTGCCTCTGCCTCCCAAGTGCTGGGATTAAAGGCATATGTGCCACCGCTGTTTTTTAAGGTCATGAAATTTAGGATCTAGTCCTGTCACTAACTCCATTACACAAGATAAGTCTAAGCAACTTCCTACCCCATACCCATATTTGTAAAATGGGAGGGAGAGGGTTTTCTTGTTCTCAAAATCTGAGATTCCAGAGGCTCCCTTTCAAGTTAAAGACTTTCAATGTGCCCACAAATAAATTCCACCTCAAACTAGCTTGATGATTTGATTGCTAATTTCCATCACAAAGCGAAGCAAGTTAGAGCATGCTCACAGGCTGTCCCTCCCCTTGTTTTCCAAAATAAATGTTGTCTGAGTTTAAGTCACCCATGGCATCCACTCTCTGCAGTCTTCTGTATAGCAATCGTGTTTCCTGGACATAGGCGCTACTATCCTAACTATGGTCCTTTTATCTCGAGTTCTATTAGCAGAAATGCCACTGTCTCCTAAGCAGCTGGGGCGGTAACTACCATATAGAAAGTCCTCAATAGACACTGGTGACAGGAGTTGTGTTTAAACGCTGCAGGTCCCTTTCAGCAAGGAGAAGCAAAATCAAAAGCAGTAACAAGACAAAGGAACAAAGTTCCAAGGAGAGAGACCTCCATTTAGCATAAGGTAGCTTTCCCACAGCATGAGAAAGTAGGTGCTCTCTCACTGGAGACATCCAAGCCAAGAGAGGTAGGGCACCTGTCAGGCCTGCAGCTCTCATTCGCATTCTGCAGCAAATGAGAGCCCTGCTTAGGAGACAGGCACGGATGTACTGTCCAGTGTGGCTGGAGGGGTCTGTAAAGATAACCACTGCACCCACCCTGAAATCTCAGATTCATCTCCCCTCTGGGGCAAGTCCTCGTTTTTGTTTGTTTGTTTGTGGTCCACACTGGACTCCCACACTAGGAACATGCACAGGGCCTGCTTTTAGTCATACTGACCTCCCTGGGATGCAGCCTGCCCTTCCAATCTGCAACCATCTGTCCCTGCAGGTTTGCGACCCAGGTTCTGAAACCAAGTCAAGGAGGAAGGTGGTGGGAACTAGGGAGGGGCCTGGAGTCCTCCAGGCGGAGTCCAGGCTGAGGGAGAACTAAAGGGGTCCTTTCCTACAAGAAACAGTCTCTGCAGGAAGCTTCCTGTCCAGCAAACAGTGCCCGCAGCGGAGGAAGGATGTCCTCCATCCTGACTGGTGGGCTTCTTGGAGCCCACGGAGGACGGAAAAGGGAGCAGGGGTGGAGGCGTCAGTACCAGGGAGAAAGGAACCCTTCGGACAAGAGGGGCTACAAGATCCCAGAGTGCAAATCAGCAACCCCACCCACCACACACCACCATCGGCCGCAGCATTCGGTACCCTCCACCAACACACACAGGCTCCCAAAACCCGCGCTCCTAAAAGCAACCATCACCCATCCACCCGCGCCTCCCCCCACCGCACAGCCCGCAAACATGGACCTCACGTGAGCAGCCACAGCCCAAAGAATCCCCCCACTGCTCTCACAGACACGGACACGCCTCACGTGGACAGAGACTGGAACAGCTTTTGAAAAGCATCCGCGCCCCCACCCACAGACGCTCCCATCGACACACCGCCGCTAGCACCCGGACCCGGACCCAGACACACAGGGGAACCAAACGCACCCTGGGGGCCCGCGCGGCGCACTCACGGCGTGGGAGCAGGATGGGAGGGCAAGGCCCGGACTGCAGCCACTCGGAGCGGCCCGCGGCGCTGCCCCCGCGGCCAGCGCCCGTCCGCCCGTCCGCCCGTCCCTGCCCGCGGCGCCGCCCCACGTCCCGCGCCTCCGCCGCCGCCGGACCCGTCGCACAGGCCGGAGGGAGGGGCCGGGGCGGGGCTGCGGACCGGCCGGGGGAGGGGGCGACTCGGGAGCTGAAGGCCCGCCCCAGTCACGCCCCCGTCGCACAGACCACGCCCATCACTCCCTCCGCCCTGCGGCTCACCGCGCTACCTCCGCGGTGCCACTAGAAGCTGGCGAGCGGATCCCGGATTTAAGATCCAGGATCCTCGCCCGCTGCCTCCGGCTCCCGAGGCCTCAGGGCAAGCAGACGGGTTTAGGGAGTGGCACTTGGTGCCGTCAAGGAAAAGCAGCTAGAATTCAGTACTCCGAGACCCCGTCCCAGCTGCTATTGATAGCACCTTCTCTGGCTTTCCTGGGGGCTCCCGTGAAATCGGCTAGTTTGGTTTCCTCTGGGTAAGAGGGAGGGGGACCACCTGTACCCTCGGTCCAGAACTCTGGGAGAAGGGGTTTGCGGGCTAACTGGGAGGTTTCATTCGGTTCTAGGTGCCTCAGGAGCCCCCTCGTGAGGATATTTGGTTTAGACCATTCAGCGACTCCTTCCTCACACCAAAGACCCAGAGCAATTCTCAGAATCATTGCATTATGAAAAAACGGCCTTGGTAGACTACAATAAAAACTGTACATTAACAGGGACTGAGTGTTTATTACGTGCCAGACAGGGCTAATCACTTTACATACATTATCTCATTTAATACGCATAACCGTAATTGGTAGCTGCTTTTATTAGCTGCTTTACAACGGAAGGAGCGGAGCGTTCGTTTCCCAGGCGTTAATCCTAATCAACTAGAAAATGGTGGAACTAGGTTTGGGCTGTTTTCAGGTTCTGTCTTTTAACTATTTGGAGACATAGTGCCTTTACAACGAAAAATCCCCATTGGCCCACGAAGTAGAGGCTAATATGAGGACCAGCACCTCAATAATCAAGGCAGACAGCCGACTACATACAGGCTAACCAAAACCCAGGAAGCCTACGTGTTGCGGTATCAATGACTCTTCCAGACTGGAGTGCACCCTGTTGTATGAGAACCTGCTGACTGGACTGGCTCCTTTCTCCACCCTCCAGAGGTGAGAGAACGCTGAAAGCCTGCAGTTGTCTTTGGGGCTGACAATGGGCGGCACTTGAGCCCTGACTAAAGTGTTGCTGCACTTTTCTTGTGACTTTGCACATCAAGTTCAGGTTTTACTTCAATGGGAGCGGTGCAGGTTACAGCAGGAATGATGAAACTGCCTTTACCTCTGCAAGCAGCTACTCACTGCTTGTAATAGAGCTCAGGCATGGTTCATGCTAAATAGAGTCAAGCTAAGGCCACTAGGCTACCCAGTAACCCAGAAAGACTATTTTCTCAACCCTAGGCTTTCTAAGCTGTCAAATCTGAGAGGTTTCTTAGTTCCCTTTCCCCAAAGATCAGAAGTCCTACCTCTTGTCACACCCACTTAATTTTTCATTCCAGACTGAATTCTTACTCAGACTTCAGGTACACTGGCCCTTCTGCCTGGTCTATTAGCTACTTTTCAGATGTTTTTAAACTGGCATCACCATCCCTACCCCAGTCTAAACTAGATACCCCTTATCAGGTGCTCCCACTGCATCCCGTATCCTAGCACTTCTCATTGTATTGTAGTTGCCTGGTTACTTGTCTCTATCCCCCACTTGGCCTTAAGCCCTGTGAGCAGGGACTGGGCTTTATTCACTGATGTTTCCCCAGGGTCTAACACGGTGCCTGGCAAATAAAAGCACTCAGTAAACATCAGCTGTATGATTTAACACATGACGGTTAACCAGCCCAACCCCTCTGGGCCCTATGCTCTTCAAACCCATAGCTGTCTTGGTGCTAAGGGGGAAGAGGAAGAAAAGCTTTGGCTCTAACTAGGACTGAGGGGGATCAGGCCTTCAACAGCTTCTGAAACTTAGCCACAGCTCTTCTGAATTCCTAAGAATTGAATGCATGATTCAATTCTGGACATTTCTTACCAATCCACCCTCTGCTAGTCCCCCACAAATTGACCTCACTGGGCCTGCTTTTATGAAAGGTTTATTCCTAGTGCTAGAACCCAGTCTTCCTGGGCTCTAAGCACAATTCAACTGGGTGGGTGGATGAGGGGAGGGCCCATTCAGATGCAGGGCCATTAATGGGCTCCCCATTTTCCCCACCCCTTTGGTCCCAGTTCCCTTCTCTGCAATGGACACATATTGAGGAGGGACAAAGGGTACTGAAGGCAACACTATTGGCCCAGGGGAGCCCAACAAGAGCTGCCATTGGCTGACAGAGCCTTTTGAGGTCCTGTCTTTGGTGGGGGGAGGGCACATCCCAAGAGCTGGGGATAGGCCTGAGGAGTGATGCCATTGGCCTGGGAGTGTTTTGTCATAGCCTTTGGCTGTGGAGTGAAAGGAAAGAACTGGGAATGAAACCCAGTGGCAGGGAAGATAAAGGACAGGGCAGCAGCTTCTGGGCCTACAGGCCCTCTTCAGACCACAGCAGTACGGGCAAAACTGGTGTCAGACCCCATCCAGGAAAGGGGAGCCCAAGCCAGAAAGTGACAAAGGACATCCTGTGTCCAATCTCCTGCACCCTGGGGCTGCCCCGCCCAGTGTCCTTCTTGTTAGCCAAGTTGGGCTGGGAGTCGTTCACTGCTCCTCTAGCCAGGAAGGCTTCTCAGCTCCTGGAGGCCGCAGCTTGATGTTGAACTGCTGCAGGGTCTGCTCCAGTTGTTTCTGGTTCCCAGCAAAGTAGGCGGACACCGCATTGTGGAAGAGCAGCAGCTGTTTGTGCATCACCTTGATCTGGAGGCCCAGCAGGGTCAGCTAAGGCTGGACTCAGGCACCCTTTTTGAGGGGCTGCGCCTAAGCCCAGGCACTGACCAGGGCATATGGACTCTGCTCTGACAGTGCTTTGGGGGTGGGGACTTTCCAAGAAGTCAAAAGAGAAGGGGTAATACAAAGAAAGAAACCTGTCTCGATTTGTTGGGTCTAGGGTTCTGGCACCTCAGCTGAGGGGGCAATTTTTTTCAGTTGTGTTCCTAGGACTAGTAGCCAGATCCTCATCAACAACAAGGTGGTGGTGTTCAGGAAGGTGACCCGAAATGGCTCAGGTATCAAGGGGTAGGGGAACCTGTTCCCTAGCCAGGCTGGTCTCCCCACTCAACAATCAGGAGGGTCCAAAGGGAAGGGTACTACTGTCAGATGGGGTGATTTAGGACCAAGGGAGTAGGGCAGCACCTTGTTTTCTTCCAGGAACTTGAGCTTGATGGCCACATCTCCCCGCAGCTTCTCATATTTGTCCCGATGGGTCTGGAAAGTGGCCTGGGCACTCTCAAGTCGACCACGTGTCCCTGCATCTCGGGGGCCTAGGCTGAGCTCCTCTAAGTCTGTCCGGTAGGCATCATATTCCAGCCTGGGGAGGGGGTGATAAAGGCCGGTCTCCACCTCTTCACCCACACAAATAACTCCTTTCCTTCCTGAATTTGTATGCCCCTAAATGTTCAGACTCTCACCCATGCCAGCCAACTTCCCAAACCTTGAGCCCTGTCAGTGCCCACACCTGGCAGCCTCATACTGTTTGACAGTCATGAGTGTGTCTTCCATGGTCTTGGTGACCAGTGTGTTGATGCTAGAGACAAAGAAGTTCACAGCCCCTAGCAGCGTCTCCCCATTCTTGCACAGCAGCTTTTGCGTCTCTGCATTATAGCCAAATTCCTCCTACAGGCAGAAGGGAGGCACAGGCCTTGAGTAACAGCCCTTACCTGATCGGAGCCGTAGAGCCCTTCATTTCCCTCTGTCCCAAAGAAGAAACAGCCATCAAAACTAAAACAAATCAGACTGCCTCTAGCAAGGCTCTCTTAGCCACAAAGTTAGTAGGGTCACCCTGGGGATGCCTGGGGTAGGAATGTAGAGGCAGAGTTCTTAGGTAAGTTTACAAGGCAGGAACAGGGAAAGCTAGTGCAGCAGGCAGGGGAGGGACTCTGATTAGGCCAAGCACCAAAGGCATTCTTGATGATATGGAGAAGGGTTACTTGTGAGGCACCAGTGCGCCCTCTCCCACAACCCCTCCAACTTTTGGACCTCTGTACAAACCCTTAGGCTGCCTCCATAGGTGAGTGATGCTGGGGGCAGGACTGGGCACACCCCAGAGGGATTCTCCCTGGGGGCTGCAGGAGGGAGGGAGGGAGGCTGAGGAATGCCTGCCTGGAAGGGCCAGGGCCCAGGACCCCCACCCTCTTTGTTTTGGCTGAGGCACCTGAAGCTCTGGGGACTTCTGGCTGAGGTCAGCAAAGGCATCACCTAGTGCATGCTGGGTCTGCAACAGGCTGTAGAGGTGGGCTGTCAGTGCCCGGCCCAGCTGCAGGACACTTTCATACTTGCGCTTCGTCTCACGCAGCAACTCAATCTGCAGCTCTAGCTCCAGGTCCACAGTCCGGGAGCCTCGGCCAAATCTCTCTGATAACAGCTGCTTTGTGCACTGATTGGGAAGTGGGTGGGAGGTCAGAAATCTAAACACCCCAAACCCAACAAGTAACTACTCCAACACCCCCATCCTCTTAGTCATAGCAAAGATCTGTAGTAAGATCTGGGGACAAGGAAAAGGGACCCATGGAGAGTTTCTGGAAAGAGGCACCTGAATCTTACCTTATATGTGTTGATGCCCCATTTCTTGACGATGTCAAACTTCTCTCCGGCAATGCCCCGGGCCACCTCATCACCGGGGCCAGAAGGTGAGGTGCTGTGAGATGGATGGCGGCCGGACCCTAAAGAACCAAGTTCTCTGACAACAGTTTCTCTCTAATACAACCAGATACTTCTGTGACCTCACTTCTTTCCTCCCAGCACATGAAGTGACCTCTCTGAAGGAGGAAAGTCTAAACACCTGCACTCTTCTGCTCACATGGGGGAGGACTCATGCCTCGACAACCACCTCAACTCAATGTGTGTATCTGGCATTCCTGGGATAGGGTAGGAGTGTTGCTGGTAGACAGGGAAGAGGAGACAGAAGCAAATACAATGAGTGGAACTGGCAGGGACAAAGCTGGTGGGAACTGAAAACAGGAAATTTGGTTTGTATTTCCAAGTAGAAGTCTAGTCAGTATAAGTCTAAAAGAGAACTCTGAGCAGCTTACAAATTGGCCTTAAGCTCCAGAGCTCCTGTGACCTAAGGCTTAACTCGGCTCAGGTGGTGGCACCAGAAAAGGAAAGACAAATGGGATAGCTTAGAGACTAAATGGCAAGTGGGAAGCAGTTGACCAAGTTTGAGAGCTGGTCTGGGATTGGACTAGCAGTTGTCAATTCTCCAATACATGATTCAAGCTTTCCTGTGCATCCTATGCGTCCAAACGGTCCTAGTCTCCCTCCCACTCAAGCTTCCTATCTCTTATCATTCATACCTGTGGGGATGAGTCCATCACCAGAGCCCCCATAGCCACCAGACACAATGCTAGTTTCATTGAGGTTGGGTCCAGACACCATCACCTGTTGGAGGTCCTATAGGTCAGAGAAGATGGGAATGGGCTGAAACATTTTGGGGATGGAGACAGTACACAGTAAAGTCTGTACAGAATCATAACAAAGATTTGTAAAGTATAAAATGGGTTAGCTAAATGAAGGATATTGGGATGGGGAAAGAGAAACATTTAGGAGTTTGCTGAATTGAAACAATTAGAAGACTCAAACAGAAGCACCTGCTCCAGCCCATCGTCTTCAGGAAGCTGCCCAGCTTCACCATTTCCATGGATGGGGATCTCCATTGTGGCAGCCTTCCCTAGGATCCCGTCCGTCATGGCTAGGGAAGGGACTGGAGTCAAGGTCTCCACCCCAGCACGCTGTAAAGCCCAACACAGACAATCTTGGAAAATGGCCAGCACTCCAGAACAAGGAGGCCTTTCCTGTGTTCTCAGAGGTTTCAGCGATTGTCCTATAGCTTGAGTGTTCCTAGGCATCAGCCACCACTTCTTTCCTTGAGTATGTGTATTTCTTTTCTTCCAAGTACATTATTTCTAGAGATGCACGTATACCAAAGCCTCGGGGTTCGGGTATCTTCCCACAACCTCACCTTTAGTAACCATGCATGCATTCAGTCGCTCAACAAACATTTAGCAAGTGCCTACTACGTGTGAGATACCGAGGCAATGGTATTGGGTATTGCAGCAGGGAGGACCAGAGAGAACGTCTATGCTCTCTGGGAACTTAACCATGCATAGGGATGTTTACCAGGACGCAAAACCCTTTCCTAGGCTCTGAAGCTCAGTTGTCACTCAAGCACGCTCCGCGATCTCTGGGCTTTCCCATCCTTTGGTGTTCCTTCCCCTCTTCCTTCAGACCGTCTCTCCTTTCTCCACCTCCTGCACCTGCCTCCCTCAGGCCCTCCCCACCAGGCCTTAATCGAAGCAGTTGTTATGTTCCTGGTGTCAGGTAAAAGCCTATCTTTCCCAGGACACAGGCAGTCCCTTCCAAAGTCAGTTTATGCTTCCCAGATGTGAGAGGTCCCCGCCACCCCCAAAACACACCTAGGCATCAGGTGTGTCCTCATCTTTGCCAAGGGCTCAGGACATTTTGCCCTCAGCACAGGTTCGTGCGTTCAACTTCCCTTCATACAAGTATGTCCTTCTCACCTGGGCCGGGCCACTCTTCCCCTCAGGGCGCGAGGCCCGGACCGCGCGCGGGGACCTCTGGTTCCAGTTCTCGTCGCGATCTTAGCAGCAGGTCAGAGATTAGGCGGAAGTGACGTAGTCTCTGGGCAGAAGAAGCCGGCCACGTCGCAGAGAAAAAGGGCGGAGGTGACGTTAGTAGTCATGGGCAGGACTATACTAGGGCCATACCTCCCAACTCTTGGCTACTATCGAGAATTTACTTCCGGGGCGGCGCCGGGCTCCAAGGGCGGAAGTAACGTGGGCCACGCGCCCTAAGCGTGATGGAACAACAGCAGCAGCAGCAGCAGCAGCAGCTAAGAAACGTGAGTAAGAGCTAAGTTATTCTCGGGGCTAGGCATGCGGTTTGTTTCCTGGGATACAGGCTGCCCTGCGCACCCTGGGAAGCTCGGGAGTGGTGAAGTCTTCATCCGCTTTTCTCTCAGTTGCGAGACTTCCTGTTGGTCTACAATCGGATGACAGAACTGTGCTTCCAGCGCTGTGTGCCCAGCCTGCACCACCGAGCTCTGGACGCTGAGGAGGTGGGGACTGAGGGGGCCCCAAAGTTGATAATAATTGACGTGACACACACTCCCTTCCTCTCCGTTTGAACCTCGCTCTTCCACGACCTCACCCATAGGCTGGGGACCCGGAGGGAAGGAGGCAGGCTTGACACGACCCCTTTTGGTCTCTACTTAACGTCCTTCTTCCTTCCAGGAGGCCTGTCTGCACAGCTGTGCCGGGAAGCTCATCCATTCTAACCACCGCCTCATGGCCGCTTATGTGCAACTCATGCCTGCCCTTGTCCAGCGCCGCATCGCGGACTACGAGGCTGCCTCGGCCGTGTCAGGTCCTGCAGAACAACCCAGAGACTCGGCAACAGGCAGCTAGCCATCTCCTGGCCCAGGAGAGAAGGTGCTTGGTTGGGCGCCTCTGTGAACCTTGGTCTTGACGAAATTTGTACAGAGATTGAGCCTGAACGCTGGACATTATTGCTCCTTTTCTTGGAGCCAATAAACCGAGTTTTTGCTCTGGTTTATTTTCTGGGCAGGAACTTTTTGTCCATTTATTGGTAACTGGCCTGTATTCTGTCATTTAGTGTTGAGAAATTGCCTTAGGTATGTGGAAGGACAAACTAAGCATTCCCAAATTCCCAGGAGAACCGTAGGTAGTTTTAAGGTTGGTAATTGCAGCAGGAAATTGGTTCCAAAAGGAGAGTTCTCAGTGGCTGTGCTTGAGTCTAACTTAACTGCCTGAATATATATTGTCTAATAACTAGTTTTATCTGAACTGTCATACAAAAAAAAATTGTGCTAGATCTAGGGGAAGAAGGCAATATAAAACAACAAAAGGAGGAAGAAAACTGTACCGCAATAGGCGATAACCACCGATTCTTAGGAGATCAGTGAAAGCAGAACAAAAGCCATTAAGATTTAAGGAAATTGTTCAGAATTTCAGTCATTTCCTCAGTTTACCATCTTAATATTTTCTATCTTTGTGAAATCAGCAATAAATACTTTAAACAAAAAAAGGGCTTTCTTCTCGTCTTCAGGGCAAGTCAAGAGGACTGCATTAGTCAGATTTCAAGAAGAGAAACCTAAGTGAGAGGTAGATGCTGGTAGAGGGGGTGGTTAGATATAATCTGTGCGACCCCTAATGCATCCTTACTGTTTCACTGCTTGCCCAGAGTCTCCCAATTCCAGCTCTCTACCTTCCACCTTACATAGTTCTCATTGTAACTGATACCAGCTTTTCTGGTTTCATTTCTGCCCCCTCCCTTTGAGGCGTTGTGGGGTTCACATCTGTATACAAGAGGATACCTCCTTTCCTGGCCCTGCTTTTTCCATGACATCATCCCTAGTATGGGGATGGGGAAAGAAGGAGGATGTGGCAAATACCACCATGTGGGCTTCAAGGATGAGAGGATGCAGGGCAAGCAACAGTATGGGGTCTATATTTGTTATTGTTTTACTGGGGTTTACACTTAAGGGCTGTGCATGTCAGGTAGAAACTCTTAACAGCTTAAATTACCCATTGCCTCTTTACTGCTTTCCTTAATCCCATCCCTTCAAGTAAAATTTAAATTCCCAGCCAAAATCAAACATTCACAAAGTAAATTTTTTCCCCACCTAAAGGTCAGAAATATGCTTTTTATTTTTGAGATGGGGTCTCAAAACTGACCTGGAAATCACGATAATTAAAGATGACCTTGAACTCCTGATCCTCCTGCCTCAACCTCCCTAGTACTGGCCAGCCAAATAATTGAAATATTTAGTCAACTCTATGTTAAAATGCAGCTCTTTCTCCAGGCCTTATTATGCATGCCTATAAGCCCAGTGCGTAACAGATCAAGAAATGAGTTTGAAGGCAGTCTGTGCTGTGTATCAAGCCCCTATCAATAAAGTGCAGCTGAGACAGAAACTACAATGGGCTGCTTCTCAAAATCATGTCTGATGAGTATGTTGTATAAATTTATCTTATTTATTCATTTTATTGCAAACCTAGGACGTATTATTTCCATCTAATAGGTAAAGAAGAACCCAGAATGTATGAAAACTCTGTCTTATACCCAGTTCTTTGAAAACAGATTCTAGTGTGTCACTGGTTTTTGTTTTTTGTTTTTCATTTTAGGTGATTTTTGCCATGGGGTCCATTGGCCTTAAACTTGTGATCCTCCTGTCTCAGCCCCCCAGGTACTGGGATTACAGACATGGGCTACAACTGGTTGCTAGATAATTCTTTAGGAAGATAAAAATTGCTGATGAAGCGCTTCCCTGTAGAATGACCTCATGTCTACCGGATAAAATTCACTCCTTGACAGTATAAATGTAAGTAAAGCAGCTTGTGAACGTCTTAATTCCCAAAGACAGGAAGGTAGAAACCCAGGATATTGTGTTGCTGTTGGGAGAGCTCTTCTATCAGCATTGTATATATCCTTTCAATAAACACGCCCTGTGAGTTGTCTTTGTGTCCTTTCTTCTCATATCACGTGGTTAGTAATTGCTAGGAAAAGACCAGGAAGCAGATCTGCCTGAAGCCCACTCACTCGCTTTGAACTACCTGAACTTTTTTTTTTTTTTTTTTTTTTTTATAAGATGGTCTCCCAGATGGGTGGTGGTGGCGCAAGCCTTTAATCCCAGCACTCGGGAGGCAGAGACAGGGGAGTCTTTGTGAGTTCGAGACCAGCCTGGTCTACAAGAGCTATTTCCAGGACAGGCTCCAAAGCTACAGAGAAACCCTATCTCAAAAAACCAAAAAAAAAGATGGTCTCCCTATGAAGTCTCACACCTTGAATGCAAATCCTTCTGGCCTTTATGTCCCAAGTGTTGGGATCACGCGTGTTTTCCCCACATTCAGCCTACAGAGCTTGTTAATTATCATCTTTACATAGTCAGTGCAGCGACAAATGTGCCTCTATCTGACCTGTCGGTTCTTTTCTACCATCAGTCTCCAGTTTCTTCCCTCCAACACTTAGGAGAAAACCCACTCCTACGGTCCCAATTCTTAAGGTTGGTCCTTTCAGGTCTTGTCATAAAGTGATGGCATTGGTATAGTGAGAACAGCAGGGCAGTACTCTCGGGCACAGCATGCAAGAATAGTTTTGTTGTGGTTTTGGCGGGGGGATCTTGGCAGGGTATTATGGGAGGTCAGGGTTTCCTACATGCTAAGAAAGTACTCCCATCATTGACCTACATCTCCAACCCAAGAGTTCCTTTTGACATCACCTGACCATATCACACATGTTGGAGGCAGAGGTCGTGGTCCTGTCGTGACTTTAGAGCTTCCCCGTGTGTTCCGTGGTCCAGTCCGTTGGCTTTAAGGTTGTTCACCCATGCAGTCCTCTCACTGCTTTACTATTCTCGCCAACTCTGTCATCTTTCCACTAAATAACTCTTCCACCAGTTAATGATTTAATGTTTACACAAACAGTTCATTCATTAGTTCCGTCTTAGCTCTTCATTTAGTTGTGTCTTAGATATTGCCATCATTCTAAACCACTCAATCTTGAGAATACTATTACTAAATCAAACAACAGAGCACTATTTCTTGAATTTTATTCACTGACCATATTCTTTCTGCTTGGTTTAGTAAGTCATTGTCCCTACTGTCCTTTGATTTTACTGTAGCTTTCATATTTTTTTTTCACTAGCACTTGCTTTTAAATCTCTAGCCAGCTTAAACCCCAATGATTTTCTTGCTATAAGCTGAACTTTTTTGTGCACTGTCTCCTTATGAAATATTTGTTTCTCCTTTTGAACAGCTAAATGCTACTCAAGGAGATCACCACAGAGCGTATTAATGCCACTTTGAATTCATGGTTAAGTTCAAATGGAATCTCAGCTCTCAAAACCTCATTGATTTTGTGTGTGTGTGTGTGTGTGTGTGTGTGTGTGTGTGTGTGTGTTATAGTTGTTTGAGCAGGGTGTCATTCTTTAGCCCCGGCTGGCTTGGGACTTCAGAGATCCTCTTGCCTTTGCCTCTCAAGTGCTGGGATTAAAGGCACACACCACCATACTCAGTGATTTTCAGTTCTTTACTGCTCCCCAAAGTAACTTATTTTAAGCCAGTATTTGTAACCTTCTTAACCCCGTTTTCTCTTTCTAGGCTATTATTATTTCTCCATGAAGAAAGCAAAGCTATCTATAGGTAATCTCTACTATCCTACTGCTTACTAGCCCACTTTCATCATTCCCTTCTAAGTAGGGAGAATCCCTCTTGTCTAATGCCAGTGGCCATTCTTGGACTGTGAATCTTAGTTATTTCCTACTTGAATGCTTCCAACTTCCTCTTGCTTATTCTTGTCAGTTTCTAAATATGGTAAGGACTCCACTGTTTAAACAAACCCTTATACCTACTTCCCATTGGGTTACCATCCTACTTTTAACACTTGACAGCTGTATCTCAGACACAGTTGTGTCCACCTTGGAAGTCATTCTCCATTCCCATTTCTCAGATTAGCACATTGTGAGTTCTGCAGCCCTTACTCCATTGAAAGAGTACTTACTAAGATCATTTGAGTGATAACCTTGTATCTCTAAATCCATTGATTATTTCCTGGTCCCCTACATATTTTGTCTCTCAATGGCATTTGTTGTTATTTTATACTTAGTTTTTTGTTGATGTTCCATCAGTGCCTTAATTCTACTCTTAGGTGTTACTCCTACCTCTTTAACCATGGTATCTTAACCTTCATAATGTGCTCACTTTCTTCATACTCTTCTCTAGGTCAATTTTTCTCTCAAATTTTTCTCAATGGTTTCATTCCCCCACTTTGGGTTTTAGGTACTGATGAATCCCAAGTCTTTGAGCCAATTGATATCTTCACTTATGTATTGCAAGAACAAATCAAACCTAATTGTTTTCTTATAAACTTTCCTTTTATTCCTGATATTCATCTAGTTATAGAAGCTAGAAACCTAAGCACATCCTTCTCTCTCATCTTCCACTCAGTTGCAAAATCTCACTTTATATTTCTAAATATTCCTGGATTCTGTTTCTCCCCATCTTCACCGTGATACTCCAGTGTTACAGTTACAATGCTGCTTTTCCCTATGGCTACTTTTGCACCCCTTCTAACCTATCTACTCATCAACCAGGAAACAAACATGCTTAAAACCATTCTTATGATAGAAACTAGAACTTTTTCAATGCTGGGGATCGAAACCAGGGCATTGTACCTGCTATGCAAGTGCTCTACCCAAAACATAGAGTTCTAGTCATGATTTACAGGGCCTTGTGTAATCCCGTCCTACCTCTAACTTTATCTTAACTATAAAGTACTATCAACCCTATTTGTTGAGTTGTCATGAACCACACTTCAGTTTTTCTGTACTCCAACCACACTGGCCTTCATTTCCATGGTCCTGTCATGTACTGTTGTAAGGGCTTTTGTACTTGTTGCTTCCAGGTTCAAGATGCAGGAGAGAAGTCAGTACTTTACCTACTAAACTTTCTAAGTTGCCATTTCCTTAAAGAAGTCTTCCCAGATTTCAGCTCCCATAGTTCTTTGTGCATTGAGTGTGTGACACTCTTTTATTTTCTTTTTAAAGATTTATGTATTATGTACATAGTGTTCAGCCTCCATGTATGCCTGCAAGCCAGAAGAGGGTGCCAGATCTCATTACAGATGGTTGTGAGCCACCATGTGGGTTGCTGGGAATTGAACTCAGGACCTCCGGAAGAGCAGTCAGTGCTCTTAACCTCTAAGCCATTTCTCCAGCCCCTGTGTGACACTCTTTAATAGTTTGTACCTCATGAAGACACAGTCCATGTTTTTATAACTTACATTGTATCCTCATCAGATTAACTAGTGCATAACTTTTAGCTTCCTTCTTGTTCAAGCTATTATTAACAAAAAACCAAGAGAAATTTTGTTTTATTGAATGATAGAGAATTGAATTTGCAATGTAGTCTTTTGCCAATAATTTAGAGTTTGAGGTATTTTTGTTGTTAAACTGTCACTATATTGCCTAGGCTGGTTTTGGACTCCAAAGGTGTAAACTCACTCAAGACAAAATTGACCACAGACCAAAGTAAGGATACCTCCGTAGTCTAACTTGTTGAGTTAATGATTTATTGGGATTACTCCTCCCTGGAGTGTGTGCATAAGGGGTTACTTACAGGACCAGAAATCACTCCAGGACAGCATATTACCAGAAGCCCAGCCCAGCATGGCGGACAGCTCACAAAAGCTAGAACCTGGACAACGTGCATACTTGGCAGGCAGCTTATCTTGTTTGAGAGTGTCTCTCAGCAGTCCTTGCTGTGTGTGTATGCTTGGAGAGGGAGGGGCCTAGTGCATTTGGTCAGATTCAGGAACTTTTAAAGCTTTTGAGTTGTTTACTTCCTGATTTGAAGGAGCTTCCCTGCAGGGTGGAATACTTTACCTCTTTTCTTTTTCTTAAGAAACTTCCCTCCAAGATGTAATATTTGGTCTGGGAAGAAATTATTTCACAACACCATGTTCGCTTCTGGAATGCTAAGAATGTTTTGTTTTTTGTTTTTTAGCCCAAAACTCGATGGACAGTATCTTCTAACACTGTACGATAATCATCACCTGAAAGTCATCTACAGCATTTTATTCTTTCAATTTGTAGGCCCTCTAACTCTGTGTAAATATTTCTTAAACACTTGAATTCCTTTTATTAGCAGCTTAATGACTGAAGGTGTCTCTTAACAGTCTTTTGTTGTGAATCCAGATTAGTTTTGATTAGTTGGATTAGCTTTGATTAGCTCAGTTAATGATAGCAAAGAGTCAGTAACAGCAGCTTACCATGTTTTTATTTCTTTTAAATAAAAAACCTAATCCAAAGCCTATGGTCTGAGACCTAGGCTGCTTCACAGCTTTCTGATGGGATATCGCCCTCATTCTTGTGACCTAAGGTGAAGCTTTCATCACATAAACCTTTTAAGGAACAGAATAGATCAGTTTGCTGGTGCAGGATATGCCTTCCTCCCTGGAAGTTGCATATTAAAATTTCTCATGTGGCTAAATCTTGTTATAAGGGAGACTTGAACTGTAATCTCTATTACCAGTCACCTGTCCAACTGAAGATTTTTTTTTGATTTTATTTATTTATTATATATTTTTTCATTCAAAAATTTACACTTTCTTCCCTTCTCCCAGTCCCCTCCCGCTCCCCCACTACCCCTCCTTCCTCCCCCTGCTTCCTTAAGAGAGGGCAGGGTACCCTGCCCTGTGGAGAGTTCAAAGCCCTCCCCCACCTCCATCCCAGCTCAAGAAAGTGTGCATCCAAATAGACTGGGTTCCCAAAAAGCCTATTCATGCAGAGGAGATAGGTCCCAATGCCATTATCGATCGCCCAACTAAAGATTTCTAAGGAAAGGGACTTGACTTTGGAACTACATACCAGTTCATTTTCCCAACTAGCCATCTGTAATACAGAATATAGATAACTACATCCTCATTGGCTTGGGCTTTTTTGTCATCAGGCTCAGCATCACAAATGGGACTTTGAACAGGTCCCACATGGCCTCTTTAGACTCATCTTTAAGTCTCTTTCTTTGGTTATGTTTTTGGTGTTTTGTCTTTTGCTTGCCATAGAAAGAACATGTTGTTTGTGGTTCTTGGATACATTGTCTGATTATGAACTCTGTCTTTGTGTCTGGTTAGTCTTCACACTTACCACTATGTGTTTACATATGACTCTGATGTTACGTTAGCTGAAGATTAAAAAAGTAAGAGAGAGAGGTCAGTACTTGTTCTCTTGGAACTTAACATGTAAAGGTTAGTATAGGAAAAATAAGCACAACCATGGTAAGTTTTATGTAGAAGAGTGTATATTATGAAAAATAACCCTAGTACAAATTTACCTGTTAGTGGGACCAAGGTCTTGAAGAAGTAGTAGGGTTTTTTTTTTTTTGCATTTATTTTCATTTTTATGAGAGGGAGAGAGTGTGGGTATATAAGCGCGCGCGTGTATGTGTCCCTGGAAGCCAGTCTCCTGGAGCTAGAAGTTACAGGTAGTGGTAAACTGCCCGATATGGGTGTTGGGAATCTAACTCGGGTCCTCTGAAAGAGTAGCAAGTGCTCTTTACCACTGAACCCTCTCTCCAGCCTCCTGAAGAAGTGATTTAAAATTTTAAGTTACGTTTATATTTATTTTGTATGAATGTGTATGTGTGGACATATGTGCCATAAAGTACACACAGAGGTCAAAATTCACCTCAAGATGCATCATTAACCTCTGCCCAAGCTTGCTTCATGTTGGACTGTCATGACAGATTTTAAACTTGTAATTTCCATATGTATGAACCAAATTCCATCTTTCCATCCCTCCCTCCTCTCTTTCTTACACACACACACACACACCCCTCTGTGGAGCCCTCTTTTTTTTTTTTTTAAACCAGGAGGTGAGTTCAGGGTCTGGCTGGTCTATAGAGTAAGTTCCAGGATAACCAGGACTGTTATACAAAAACAAAACAAAACAAAAACCTGTATATGTGTGTGTGGGGGGGAGCAGGTGATAAAGTTACTATTTGAGTATAAAACAAAATAAAATGGTGATGAGTATGTATAAGAGGTCTGAAATACTCTTATGCAGAAAAGGGAATTAATTGATACTGCAAACATAGTTAGACTTCAAGGCAATATTGAGGACTCAGCAGTGTTGTTTGTTTTTTACTCTTTGTTCTTTGGGGGCCCCCACCCAACTCTCCCAAATAAACACATGGAGACTTATTCTTTCTTATGATTGCCCAGCCTTAGCTTGGCTTATTTCTAGCCTGCTTTTCTTAAATTATCCCATCTATCTCTTGCCTCTGGGCCTTTACCTTTTTCTATTTCTGTATCTTTTCTTTCCTTCTTTTTCCATGTCTGGCTGTGTGGGTGGCTGGCCCCTGGCATCCTACTCTCCTCCTCCTCTCGATCCTCCCTCTTTTTCTTTCTTTCTACTTTCTCTGCCTGGCAGCCCTGCCTATCCCTCTCCTGCCTAATTATTGGCTGTTCAGCTCTTTATAAATCAACCAGGTATTTCAGGCAGGCACAGTAACATAACACAGTTTCACAGAGTTAAACAAATGCAACATAAAAGACTTCAACACATCTTGCATCATTAAAGTAATATTCCACAGCATAAGCAGATGTAAGACATCTTTAATTAAATCCACAACATACCAGGAATTACTGAACAAAATTCCCATTCATTTTTGCCTGTCTGAAAAACTTACCTTAAGACCTAAACTTCCTGACCTTCACCAACTTGAGGATTTCTCACAAGAAGAGTTGGTTGTTTATGCCTGTAGTAGTTTTTTTTTTTAATTCTTTGTTCTTTGGGGGCCTGCCACCCAGTTCTCAAATAAAATACACAGAGACTTTTACTTAGAAATGCCCAGTCTTGCTTGGCTTGTTTCTACCCAGCTTTTCTTAAATTAGACCATCAACCTTTGGCCTCTACATTTTACCTGTCTCTATTCTTTATTTCCTTCTTATTCTGTGGCTGACTGTGTTGCTGGGTGACTCCTGGCATTCTCGTTCTCCTTTTTTTCTCCTTTTCTTGCTCTTCCGTCTTCTCTTATTTTCTCTGCCTGCCAGCCCCACCTATTTCTCTCTCCTGCCTACCTATTGACTATTCAGCTCTTCATTAGACCAATCAGATGTCTTAGGCAAACAAAGTAACACAGCTTCATAGAGTTTAACAAATGCAACATAAGAATAATGCCAAGAACACATCTTTGCATCATTGAACAAATACTCCACAGCATAAACAAATGTAACACATCTTCAACTAATTTCCATAACACATGCCCTTATTTGTTCTTTCTCTAAACCCCATTATGTCTCATTTATGTCAATTGTATTTTTCTATGACTTTATAAATATTTAACACACATCATTTAATCTCAAAGCTGCCCTAAGAAGTATACACTATTCCTTTTCAAAAAGATGAAACCAAGTAGTAAAATCAAGAGCTTCAATTTAGGCAATCTAATCCCAGAACCAATCTTACTCATTGATTAATATTATTATACATCTGGATGTTCCAAACATGCAGACATATGAACCTGTTGGGGGCATTCTTATTCAAACCAAGACAGCCACTGAAAACAAAGATGTGAAAGCTTTGCTTTTACCCAGGTTTGGGTAAATGAGTGCAAATGATGAACACATGCAACTGCCAGGTCGTGCCCTTAATAAAAAGAGGTGTCCTTTTCATCTCACTAGTTGGAGTGGGCCTTGGCAGATGCAGTGGTGAACTCTCTTGGACCCTGAAGACTGTTGCCATAGCCTTTGGGAAGAGAGAACACTCCAGTCATAGCCCTAGGAATACTTATGCTTGAATATAATGTGAGAATAAACACTAAACTTCTAGTTGGACGTGGAACGTAAGCATATCCTTTCACTTAGGAGGCTGAAGCAGAGCAATCATGAGTGCAAGGCCAGTTTCCCTTTCAAAACTCTGGAGATTGAACACAGGGCTTTGACCGTGTAGGGCAAGTCTTCGACCACTGAGCTACACCTCCTGCCCATGGATATCTGATAAGTATCTCAGACTTCAAGCTTGAAATATCCAAAATCAGAAGCCTGACTGCCCTCTACCACCCGCCCCCAAGCCTACTCTTTTTACCATCTTCTCATCACAATTCTGCCATACCAAATTTTCACTGGTTAGGGCAAAATCGTGGAGTCATACATACCTCCATCACAGAGAGGCAGGATAGGGTTTCTGTTTTTGTTTTTGTTTTTTTAAATTAAACCACTACTAGTTTCTCAGCCCCAACTAGATGTGTAGCTTTTGAGAGGGATAAAGGGTTTTTGTCGTCCGCATGATTTTTTTAAGGAAGGTGAGGTGCACAGACAGGCTGACCAGGGAGAGGAGGGGAAAATCAGTGAACAGATAAGCGGGTACACGTACTACACTTGCTCCACACTGCCTAGATGCGGTTAGTTCCCCAAATCAATCTTGTCATTCATTCTTTCTCCCAGATTCTCTTTTGGTCAGATTACAGACGACCTGCAGGTGTGGCCGGGGCTCGGGACCCGCCCCCAAGCCCTGCCCACATTGCATGCTGGCCCCTCCTTCTGGCTCCGGGATTCTGTAACGGTTCTAACTAACTGCTGGGAGCCGGTGGTCCTCAGCTCGGGATTTGCATCTGCTGCCGTGATTGCTCAGGTCTCCAGGCTCATCGGGAGGCCCCTCCTACGGGCAAGCCCGGGGCCCGCTCCCTTCTGCCCCTTCTTTTCTCTAGGTGTCCTCACCTGCCACCCCACTCAGCAGCTGACTTTCCTCTCAGGATCTTCTCGGTTTGTGGCGAAAACTTCAAGTGATTTGAGTTTTGCCACCTCTGAGTGACTACCCCTCTGTGTCTTCTTTTCAAGGCAATTGTCAGCCTCCACTCTGAAGGTTCCCTGCTGTGAATGCAGTTTTCCAAAGATTTTGCTAGCGTGTGTCTGTCTCCGTATTAAGTGACTGGAACTGAGCCTAAATTCATTGTCTACAGCGAGAGCTCCGCAATGAAACCTCATCCTCAGGCCTCTCCCCCTTTCCTTCCCATGCCTTCTGCATCCCGGACACCAGGTGAGACAGGGCAATTCCGAAAATGGTGGGAAGGCGCTTTCGGCAGGGAGGACTCCCTCCTGGGACCTGTGCCCGTCCTTGCCAGTGAGCACGGGCTCAGGAAAGGCCTTCTGCAGGTCTGCCTGTGCCCTGCAGCTCTATCCATCTTGCTGTCCTAGCCCAGAGCCTGAACCTACCCCTCCCCACCCTGCCCCAACCGGGTTGGGTCACACAGGTGAGACCCAGCAGCCAAAAGTCTGGAACTGGCATTTAGACCCTGAGCTGTGGGCAAGATCAGTTCGGCAACAGTTGAATACCTGCCTCCGCTTTATTCTGGAAGAGAGGAATGTACCTTCGTCTCCCGATAAGCCCTCAGTCGAAATCCTTGAGTCTAGGCTGACTGAATGTAGCTGCAGCATTCAAGGACATTCCTGGGACTGTCGGAAGAAACAGACGCTCCTTAAGAAAGTGGTTGAATCAGAGCAGCGTACGTCTCTGGAGCTGCTGCTGTCCGAGCTGCGGTCTCTGATGTCAGCTGTGCTGCAGGATTGCAGCTGTGAAGCCTGGCGTTATCTGCATGCAGTACTGTGCCTGTTGCCTCCATATCGTGAGATGCTAACTGGTCAGCTCGATTTGCTGCCTTTACTGGAGCAGCTGTACTGCTGGGCACCCAAGGTCCAATCCCAACTCCACCTGGACCTGCTAGATGCCATAGATAAGGCCTTTCCCCCAGATACCTCTTTATTACATAGTTCTTCCCATGTTGACTGCCGTCCCTGGATGAAGAGGTCTCATCGAGGGCCTCCATGCCCAGCATGCCCTTTTGTGAAGGCCCGGTGGGGCAAACAACAAAAGCAGGAACTGGCCACGTGGCTGCGACCATTGACACTGCCTGAGCTACAGTACAGCCTGGGCATTGTTGGTGTTGAGGTGGCCCTAGAAGAGACCCAGTGGCTGAATAGCCTTAGTCTCCTGCCCTTGGCACTGGCGACAGACATCCCTGTACAGTATGAAAGCAGCGATGCTCACCTCACAGAAGGGGAGCCTGCTGGGAGAAAGTGAGTGGCCTAGTCCAGGGCTTTGAGTAGAGGAGAAAAAAGAAGTTAGTCTTAGGTGCCTGCAGGAACACTGGCTTTTTGGGTTCCCTCCTTATGACTCTTCAGGATTAGCCCAACTCTAAACTGCACTGGACTAGGCTCCACCTTTCTTTCTCCCTTTTCACTTGCAAAACAAAGCCAGTGTCTCTCAATGCTAATCGGTGGGGAAATGATGAAATCAATAGTCAGCGGATAGGAAGCCAAAGCTTAACCTTGCAGTTTCCAGTCAGAAGCCTCATTGGGGGTTCATTTTCTCTGTCATTTATAACCACTGAACCACACTTTGGGGCTTATCTTGTGGTGGTCCTGGGTGCTTGATATGGATGGGGTTCTTGGTTACTCCTAGGGAGTGCTTGTCTGCGTGGCCTTCTCCCACAGGCCTATGTGAAGTATTTCAGGTCTAAGACAGACTGCTGCCTCTGAGTCATCTTCTGGGACTTTAGAATGCCTAAAAGATCCTTTCTATGAGTTCTTTGACTTTAGTCCAGCAGCTTCTCGCTAGCTTTGGTCTGATTTTCTCCATATTTTGTAACTTGTCTATGATACAGTCATTGTCTAGGGGAAAAAAGCTAGTTTTGCCTTTAATCAAGCATGACTTCCTCAGGTTTTGCTTTTAAATTTATGGCTGGATCAGTTTATGATTTTTCATGAACTCTCTGATCCCTAATGGTGGACAAGGCGGGGGTGGGGGTGGGGTCAGGTTCCTTGAGCTGTGAAGGAAGGTGGCAAATGCCAGCAATTTCTGTCTTCAATCATCCCAGCAGAGCTTTGCTTTTTCAGAGAGGCCCCAAGTCTAACTTTTTTCTCTTTTGAGAATTTAACAGAAATGGTCATGGGCTGGTATATTAAGAAGGAATCAACTTCTCATATCTCTCTGAACTTGGCAATCAGTCTCTGAGGTCTACCTAATGTTCTCCAGAGCTGTCTTCCAAGCTCCTGAATTCATTTAGTTACTATTTAGATACTTGGATATATGTGATGTTGGGGATGGAAGAAATGAATCAGACTCAGTTCTTTCCTTTGGAGTCTTGCAGTTTGGTAAGAGAGACGTTAGGGCATATAAGATACAATTAACAAATTGTAGTAAGGAGTATAAAGCAAAAGAATGCTGGCTATTGTCTCTGTACTCTTGGTGGGATGGGGCTGGGAAAGACACACAGAGATACAGCAGGAGTAGAGGATTTGCGTAGAGATTAGATTAGTAAAGTGGGTTAGGAGGTGAAAATGTGTTAGTGAGGCAGCAGCTGGTGGTGTGAAACCCAGCCAGGGTTTTGTGGTAAGGAAGCCAGGTTATAATGAACTTGAGAATAAATGGGAGACATGTGGAAATGTCATTTTACTATTCACCAGATTGGCTTGAAAGAGAGAAAGACACTAGGACCAGAGTTTGAAGTAATTCTGACATCTGGATGGATCTCTTGTTAATGCAGAAGGATGCTCACAGCCTTTAAGACACAATAGCTGAGAAGTAGGTGCTCCATCAGTATTTGTAGACTAATGGGATCAACAAGCTATGGTAAGAAGAGGATATGTAATACAGCAGAGTAAGGGATCTAGCAAACACACGAGAAAGTGACCCTGCAGAAAATAAAGGGCACACTGTCCTTCAGACTGGGGAGACAGTATGAGGGGAGGCAAAGGAAACCAAGGGAGAAGCTCAGATTATGCAGGCAAAGAAGAGACTGAAGCTAGGCAGGGTTGAGCATCCAACCAGTCAGGTACAGCAGATGGAGGGGCTGGGGACAATAGCTGTTTGTCTATGATATCAGAACAAATGAGCCCAGAATTCAGACTGGACACTAGGGATCTGTTCAGGAGCCAGTACTTCTGATTTTGTGATTATATAACCCCCCTACTATGGAAATAATGTTTTTATTTTTTATTTTTGTCATGCTAGGACTTAGGGATCAACCTGGGTCTTCACGCGTGCTAGGCAACTGCTGTACTACTGAGCCAAAACTTTAGTTGTATTCGTACTTTTTATTTTGAGATAGTGGTTTACTAAGTTGCCTCTGTTGGCCTTGAACTCATTGTAGTCAGGCAAGTCTTGAACTCGATATCTTCTTTTGATCACAGATATAGTAGTTAAGATGATTTGGTCCACTATCAAAGCCTATTGCTGATAGTGGCTTATAGGGGGCTTATAGGGGAATGAGCTAGAAAAATAATGTCTTCCTAGTACTGTATACAATGTTACATAACACTACTGCAGTAAGCACAGTCAGTCTAGTCAGATCATTTATCAGGAAAAGTTTTATGCCCTGGCTATAGCTGTCTACAGTTGACTAATGCATGATGGACTTCATCTGTTCAGTGTGTGACATCTCTGAGTGTAGATTAGACAGGCTCTGACTGTACCACCTGTGTCCCTCTGGGCACTTGATCTAATTCCTGCTTTCCATGGCCAGTGGTGGCAAAGCCCACCTCTAGGCACTGACCTTTTAATTCTGCTTTTCTCCCTGGTTTATTTTGTCATTCAGGTCTCAGCTTGTCTCTGAATCTCCTGAGGAGAAGGCCTTCAAGAAGAAAAGTTCTAAGACTTCCTTCCTGAGAAGTAAAGTGAAATCCCTCCTAGAGACAGACTGGTACCACAGGAAGATCCACTTCCTCTACCTCAATGTGGCTCCTGATCGGTACTTTAAGTAAGACGCCCACACGACTCCTGATTTTCTCCAGCTCACCCCTCTCTGGCCTCACAGTTTGCAGTCGCCCCCTCTGCCCTCTCCAGCTCCTCTGTCCCCACTTCACTTTCATAGCCTCTTGTCTGAATTGTTGAATTGTGCCTTTCTTACTTTTGTTCTTTATTTTTTTTTTGAAACAAGGAAAGCATTTATTTATAGCCTCGGAGCACATTGAATGCTGACCTTATCTAACTACAGTGCAAGAATCACATGTTGAGATCTCAGTGTTAGGGAAACATTGGTTTTCCAAAAGTGTTTAGACTGAACTGAAATCTTCTTTCCCTGGACTTTTACCTCTTGGCCTCTTTTGTAACCAGCCAGACTAACAAACAAGTGAATAAGCTGAGACCCTCCTGACTCCATACCAGCTGCATTCAATCACTTTCTCCTTTTCGACCCATTTTTTTCTTCTGTTCTTAAGTGGAACTCAGGAACTCACAAATGCTAGGTGAGTGCTCTACCACTGAGCTGCACCCCAGCCCTAAGTTCCTCTTTCCATCCTTCTCTCACTCACATCCTTTACAGGCTCCGATAGCCACTATTAAAACATCCCATCCCCACCATATACACACTTCAACATCGTCAAAATGGCAATGTATCCTAAAATATGAAGAAGTATCACAGTGGCAGGGTTATAAAAACAATACTGAAGCTTACACAGATGATGTCCTAAATTTCATGAGATGTTCTGTATCTGAAGATAAGAACTTGGAACAGGCTAACAGGTTAGATGCCTTTTTCTTTCTCATCATCTATCTCTGGCTTAAATTTCTTAGTATTTGTTCAATCATTCTAGTTTGAGTATGGTTCTGCTGTCTTCCCCCCTTTCCTACTTTTTCCCTACCTCCCTCCCTTCCTATCTCCTTTTTCTCTCCCCATCCTTCTTGGGTCTCCTCAGGATATGTGCACAAGTTCTTCGGTTCTCACTAAGCAGAGATGGTTTTCATTTAAAAACAGGCCTTACAACCTGGTAGTGGTGCCACCAAACCAGGTGAATCCCGAACACTACATCTTTTCTCCCTTTGGGATCCTGCATGTGCATCCTGTGGAGGGCAGTGAAACCATGACACTGGGTACCTGGCATCGCAACTCCACCGTCTGGCACGAGCTCCAGCGCATTCCGTTCTTTAAGAATTGCCTCTTACAAAAGGCTTTGACCTGGTAGGTAATGACAGAGTTGGACTTGGGTAGAGACGTGGATGAGGGAAATATGGGAGCGTATTGACACTCAGCTCTAACCTGCAGCTGGAAGAAGAATGTGAGGCTGCATGGACTGGTCCGAATCCAGAATTTCCTGAAGAGTCATCTGCTCTTGGCTGTTCCTCACTTTGGAGCTGGGCTGCTCCATATTAGCAGGTGAAGTATTACAAACACCACTGCCATGGAGTTTTCAGTTTTGCGTACTGGGTATGGCGGGGCACACCCGTAGTCCGCCTCTCAGAGGCTGGGGACTGGGTATGGCCGGGAACACCCTTAGTCCACCTCTCAGAGGCTGGGGATTGGGTATGGCCGGGAACACCCTTAGTCCACCTCTCAGAGGCTGGGGACTGGGTATGGCCGGGAACACCCTTAGTCCACCTCTCAGAGGCTGGGGATTGGGTATGGCGGGGCACACCCGTAGTCCGCCTCTCAGAGGCTGGGGACTGGGTATGGCCGGGAACACCTGTAGTCCGCCTCTCAGAGGCTGAGGCAGAAGACCAAGAGTTTGAGGTTGACCTATGTTACATAACAGACCCTATTGATTTTTGTTGTTGTTGTTGATTTGGGGGTTGGCTTTGGTTTTGGTTTTTGGTGTGTTTGTGTGTAAGTTGAAACGCTAGGGATTAAATCTAGTGCCTCCAACATACTAGGCAAGTGCCCTACTACTGAACTATATCTCTAACCTTCAACATTTTGTTTTAATAATTACAAAAAATTATTTGGAAAAAGGAAATACCATGTCCATTTATAAAATGTTAAGATACAAAAAAGCACAAAGGAAAAAACTCTAATTTTACCATTCATAAATAAGCACTAAGACTATTACATTTTATTTTTCTAGTCCTTTCTCCTATCATATACAAAATATAATTTGTTACATATTGTTATATAACCAATATTCTGAATATATTTCCATGTAATTATATGTTCTTCTATACCAACTTATCTCAAGTATAACACAACTAAGTACTAAGCCTGTGGGTCAAACTCAGACATTTGAACCCATTTAACCCTCTCCGTTTTTCTCTCAAACACACCCACACTTTTTTGACAGTTGGTTATTCCTATTTTTATCCCTTGCTCGCCTTTCCTTCATGGTGCGTCAGGTGTCTTCTGTGCTAGGAGCTGCAGGCTCAAAGGCTCAGGAAGCCTAACTACACACACTGAAAGAAGGCCGTGATTAGTGAGACATTAGGGATCACAGCACAGCAGCCTGGAGAATAGGTCCACTAGGATCAGCTTACCTTGATTTTTAGGAATTCCTGGCAATCTACTTATCATGGTAAAATTTAAATTAAAAAAAATTAAACATTGAAAAATTACTGTATTTTAGTTATTTGTGTGTGCGCATGTTCGTGTGTTCTCTCTCTCTTTCTCTCTCTCTCTCTCTCTCTCTCTGTGTGTGTGTGTGTGTGTGTGTGTGTGTGTGTGTATGTAGGTCAGAGAATAATTGAGGCAGTCAGTTCTTTTCTTCCTTTCACTGTGTAGGACTTGGAGCCTGAAGTTAGGTCATCCGGCTTGGTAACAGCAAATGCCATCTTGCCGGCTTTACAAAAATTTAAAATTTTAGCTGTTGGGTTCAAATTTTAATTAAAAGACTGTGAGGGTTAATTCTTAACAGTGCACAGTGGAAACTTTGATACAATGGATACCAGTTTGCAACCTCCACTTTAGGCCGTTACCATCCTCCAGACTTGCCTGCTCATCATAATGGTATTTTTATTTATTTATTTATTTATTTACTTATTTATTTATTTCGAGACAGGGTTTCTCTGTGCTGCTTTGGGTCAGTCCTGGAACTACCTCTTGTAGACCAGGTTGGCCTCGAACTCACAGAGATCTGCCTGCCTCTGCCTCCCAAGTGCTGGGATTAAAGGTGTGCACCACCATCACCCGGCCTATTTTTTAAATTTTTTTAGCTGTTTTGTTTTTCTGGTTGTTTTATGAGACAGGGTCTCATATACCCCAAGCTGGACTCTAAGTTGCTACATAGGCCAAGGTTAGTTTTGAACTTCTGATCTTCTTGTTTCAACCTCTCAATCATTAGGATTACAGGTATGTGCCCCCATACCTGGTGATGGTATAAATCATAAGGATTTGGAGTTTTGAGGACTGTTAGGTCTGAATCTAGATCCTGAAAACTAGCAAGGAGTCTGTTCTTTGAGCCTCAAATCAGTGGTCTGCAAACTCCTATAGATTGGAACTACGCAGTGCAAACAGCAAGAATTACATGAGATTATGGACAGAAAGTACTATATGTCCGGTACCCTTTAGCAGGTACAGGATAGATACCATATATTCATCATTAAGTAATTATCCTTACTACTTATTGTGGTTGTTCATATTTTTCAAGGAATCTCCAGAGCTATGGATGGAGTTCTGGGGAAGCAGGGAGGGCAGAGAACAGGAGCAGCTTCCTCAGTGGCAGTCAACTCTAGAGAAATGAGGTTTAATCACCTTTGATCCAAAAATGTGCCTGTCAACTTTGACTTTTTAGGACCTTATTTTCCTTATTCCCAGGATGAAGTCTCTTGTCTTTTCATATCTTGGGATTTGTCTGAGCCCCTCTTGGAATAAAGATCACTAGGTATTTTCTAAATCCTTTTCCACCTGGCATCTGTCACTGGCCACTGGGATTGTTACAGTCCACGTAAACATTTGCTCAGTCTGGGTTGAGCTGTGTGGGGAAGAGTTCAAAGGCGTGGAAAGAGGGACGGCTGGAACACCAGCTCTAACTAATTTGTTTATTGATTCTAGGCTTCTTCAGGAGTTTCGTTCTGTGTCCTGGCTACCCAAGGAGCCAGATAAGAGCTATGAGCTTCTGGACCTGCAGAAGACAATAGCCAAAGAAAATCACAGGGCTCTGAGAGTGTTCTGTCGCTTCCTGAATCTCTGCACATCCATCCTTCAGCTGGTAAGAAGCTTTACTTCATTGTGAGCCTTTTCTCCAACCAGAGCTGTCCAGAGTTCCAACCTTCTCTTGGTTACGTTATTTCTGGGACCCCTGTGTGACTTGGATCCTGCTGTTGGATTAGACACAGTTTTCTGCTCAGCAACTATAGTTTCTATCCCAGGACAGATGGATCAACAAAAACTGAGCAAAGATTGAGATCCTAATGTTCCCTAAGGGTTGTTCCTGCCCTAGGAGCAGGGGGAAAAGGAAGGTAACAGTGTCTGTTTTGTCAGGTGTTTGTGCTAGCAGGAAGCCATTGGGGCATTCAGGAAATTAAGAACTAGAATTCTTACCTTTCATGCATCTGGGATTATTTTTGAACCTGTGGCAGGCCTCCTAATTTTGACTGCTTTGTATCTGAGGTCCACATCCCCATCGAGTACTCCAAGTGTCTTGTCAGATCCATGCCTCTTGCCTGTCACNTCTCTCTCTCTCTCTCTCTCTCTCTCTCTCTCTCTCTCTCTCTCTGTGTGTGTGTGTGTGTGTGTGTGTGTGTGTCTGTCTGTCTGTCTGTCTCTCTGTATATCTTACTTTCCTGCTGTCTCCATGACTGGCTAGTGGCTGCCTGGCTTCTGGCTCCGGGTGTGTCCCTCTTTCTCCCTTGTTCTCTTTGTTCCTTCTCTTTTTTTCTCTCAAGCCTGGATTTCTCCCATTTATTCTCTCTTCCTGCCAGTCCCACCTATTACTCTCCTGCCTAGCTATTAGCTTTTTTTTTTTTTGTTTGTTTGTTTGTTTTTTGAGACAGGGTTTTTCTGTGGCTTTGGAGCCTGTGCTCAGCTATTAGCTTTTATTAGACTAATCAGATGCCTTAGGCAGACAAGGTGAAACAAATGTAACACATCTTTACATCTTTAACAAAGGCAGCAGAAACAAATATCTTTGCCTAAAGTAATAGTCCACAATAATCAAGTCTTTTGAGTCCTTGTTTAAAACATTTGCACTTATTCCAAGTCTTATGTTTTTCTACAGTAGTTTTATTACTTCATCTTTAGAGTTAGGTTTATAATCTTTCATTTTTTTATATGTGAGGTGAGAGTCAAATTTAATTTTTCTTTGAATTAATTAAGACTCTTTTCAGCTGGGCAGTGGTGGTGCATGCTTTTATTTCCATTCTTGGGAGGCAGAGGCAGGTGGATCTCTGTGAGTTCAAGGCCATTCTGGTCTACAAAGCAAGTTCCAGGACAGCCAGGGCTACACAGAATGCCCCTGTCTCAAAAAAAAAAAAATCTCTCAAAAACCTCTTTTCTCCATTTACTCTTATTGATTGATGTGGGATGTCCTTCTGTATATGTGTTGTTTTTATTGGGTGATAAATAAAGCTGTTTCAGTCAGTGGCTTAGCAGAGTAAAGCTAGGTTGGAAATCTGAACAAGGACAGAGAGAGTAGTTGAGGAAATGCCATGTAGCCAGTGAAGAAGAAAGATGCCAGAACATTATCAGTAAGCCACAGCCTCATGGTGATACATAGGTTCATACAAATGGGTTAAGATGTAAGAGCTAGCTTGGAATATGATTGAGCTATTGGCCAAACAATATTGTAATTAATATAGTTTCTGTGTGATTTTTCGTATCTGGGACACAAAAGTGAATATTCATTTACAATTGATCTTTCTTTCTCTATTTTTTTCTGGTGTATTTGTGTAGGAGTATACATTTGTTTGTATGTTTATATGGATGTGTGTGTAGGCCAAAGTTAGATGCCAGCTGTGGCATTCTATACCTTATCTGTTTTTGAGACATGGTCTCCCACTGAACCTGACACTTACCAGCTGCATGGATTTGCTTACCAGTGAGCTTCAGGGATCCACCTGTCCCCAGCCCCCGCACTAGAGTTACATTCCAACTTTGTCTTCTTTTTCGAGACAGGGTTTCTTTGTGTAGCCCTGGCTGTCCTAGAACTCACTCTGTAGACCACGCTGGCCTAGTGCTGGGATCAAAGGCAACACCACCATTTCTCAGCTTACATTCCAACCTCTTAACTTGGGTGCTGAGCTCTGAACTCAACTCCTCATGCTTGTGAGACAGATACTTTCTATCTCCCTAGACCTTGATGCTGTTTTCTTAAATGATACCCTTTTATCTGTAAGAGTTTGTCTCTAAAATCTGTACCATTCATAAGCCTACCTATATTTTTTCAGGGTCACACTGACTTCATTATTACAGCTTTCTGATGAGGCTTTATATCTGGTATTGCAAATCCTACACCTTTTTTGATCTTAAAGATTGCCCTGGCTATATATTGCTTTTTTTTTTTAAGCATATGTTCTCTCTATGTAGCCCTGGCTATTCAGGAATTAAATATGTAGATCAGGCTGGTCCCAAACACCCAAAGATCCCTCTGCCTCTGCCTCCCAAGTGCTGGGATTAAGGTGGGTGCCACCATGTTGTCGTCAGTTCCTTAACCATGAACATGGGTCTCTTCATGCTTTGTGTTAGTGACTTTCTCTTAGATGTCTTGAACACATTTTGTTAGATTTTTCACTAGGTCATTGTTTTCTAATTAATGCTCCAATGCCATTCACTATGGGTAAAAGATATAATTGTGAAAGAAAAAAAAGAATCTTTTAGACTATGGGGCAGGATTTTGTTGTTTTGAGATAGGCAAGAGTTTCTTTTCCTGGTTTTGAGAATTGAACCCCGAGACTTACATATGCTAAGGTCAGTGCTCTAAAGAAATTAAACATCATTTAAGAAACAAAAGGACAAGCATTAAACACATTAGAGCAGTTTTCTCTGCTGCTGCATGGAACAGAATAAAATATCTTCTGGCCAGTGATCACCTTCAAGAGGCAGGGGTGGGATATGTGAACTCAGTAATCCTCACAGTCAGCCGCTCACTGAGCTGTTCAATCCAAACTTTTAATTTGTGCTGAATAAATGTATTCCATCTATAAATGCATTAAAATACAACATCATGAAGAGCCAATGTAGTTTTGAAACGTTAAAGAAAAGATGTTAATTGTGGATGTTTTGTGACTCTCCCTTACTCACTTGTTAAAGCTTTTTTAAAATTAAGAATGAATGTTGAGTTATATTTGGTAGACATAAAAGAATTACAAATTCCAAGTTATTGTACCTAGTGCTGGTATTTTCAAACTGTATACTGATTATTTTTCAATCATAATTATTATTGTCATTTGTATAATTTTATTCTGATTAGCAACCAAGGGGACCCTTCAATGGAAGGCATTATATTCTTTCTCTAAATATTTACAATGAAACTACAGAGTATCAGATAGTCAGCATATCATATATTTACATTATGATTTATAACAGTAGCAAAATTATAATTATGAAGTAGCAATAAAAATAATTTTATGGCTGGAGGTCACCATAACATGTATTAAAGGGTCGCAGCATTAGAAAGGTCGAGAAAAACTATACTAGACTGACAGCTATAAAGAGGGAAACACTAAGCCTTGGAGGTATTGCCATAGCATGGAAAATGACACTTTGCCATTATTGAGGACATGCTTTCTCAGGTCTCAACTGAGTTGCAGAACACTGAGACTTGAGTTCATAGAGAATAGAAATACAATGCGTAGACATCAATCTGCTCTAATCACAAGCTCAGTGGAGCATAGCAAGGAACAGGGGAGTGTCAAGGACCATCGGGTTCATCTGGCCAGGCATAGCTTTCCTATGTCTCTCTTAGATTCCTCAACTGGACAGATGCAGAAACTTGACAACTTTCAGCCTCTGTCAGTTTAAAATCTTCCTAGATCCAAGAAGAACACATAGAAACTCCCCACTCCAACTTCTCAATTGGAAGTCTATGTCAGTGGCCATAAATATCTTGTAATAGAATGTATGTTTCTCAGCAGGCTCCATCATCCCAGGCCTAATGGTTGGAGTCCAAATCCTGCGATCATTACTAGCTTTAGTCATGCAATCTTTATCTGTTCTTTGCCTTGTGACACTCCCTTTTTCTAATCGAGGTTCATCCTGGGTTTTTTTGTTTATTTGTTTGTTTGTTTTGAGGCACGGTCTCATTATAACTCAGGCTGACCTTTAGCTCCTGATGTTCTTGCCTACGTATTTCAAATGTTGGGATTACAGGTATGTACCACCAAGGACAGCTGCCTTATCCTGTGGCCTTTTGGAGGTAGGTCTGGCCTATCATATTAACACATGAGTCCTCTGAATGTAAGTCCTTGGCTTGTATCTTCTCAAGTCATTTAAAAGCATTTGGAGCAGTCTCTACTAAAAAGGAACCTTCCACATGCAAATCTAGGCTCTAGGTTCGGGAAACCAAGACCTCATTGCTTGCAGGGACCAGTAGGTAGCTGCTTTCTTTCCTGTCCTTCTCTGCAATGAATTTCACCTTTCTACCTTGGAAGGTTCACGAAGACACATATCAAATGCAACAGGGCCTGCAGGAAAGAGTGCAAAACTGGAACAGGATCAGGAAAGGCCAAGGCTCTATACACCTTCAGAGGGTGTTGTGCAGGCATCTGGAGAAGAAGCTGAAGCAGGCAGAAACATGGTTGCTGAAGCTGGGAAAGTTTGCCCGCATGATTGACTACATGATTTGTCAGAATCTTGTTTCCATCTTAGAAGATGAAATAACTTCCTTTATAGCCAACACCATGCAAGTGAGGTGGTGGGTAGGGTGGAACCAGACTACATGGGGGCAGGGGAGGTGCCCTTTCATCTGGCTCTGTAACCTCTCCTGATCCTTTCTTTACAGGTCCCAAGAGAAAACCCCTTTCTCTTATCACAGCTGGCCTTTGATGACAATGGCCGGTTGTCTCCTATGCCTTGTGTTGAAACTATCATCCAGAGTCTTACTAAGGGCCTGCAATCTATCAAGACCTCTGCCCTAAAGGTTTTTGGATTGGGTAGGGGGCAGGCCCTTGGAACTCCTGGTCCTATCCTCTATTGAATCCAAACTTCTCAGCCTGCTTAGAATCTCATTGTTTCTCTTTTTCTGTTCTTTTTCTCTCTCCTAACATGAAGGTAGTGCAGTCTACAGACCTGAGAACCTCCCTGAATTCTGAAGGTATTTAAAGTGGCAGACACAGGAGGTGGGAAGTCTGCATGGAGGGGAGGGACACACGTAGAGTGCACCAGGCCTTGGATGTAATGGGGCATCTCTACCCTGGGTACTGTGCATGTCTATTGGGAGAGAGTTGTGCTCATTAACTCATGTGCTCATGTACATGTGCTTGTTTATTCATGACTTCTGTAATTTTGTGTAGTGGTGGGTGTGTATGTGGGTACATTGTCTGCTCTCCGGTTCACTCCAAACTCTGGGTTTTCTCTAGTATCATAATTGCATTTTATTTGCTGTTGAATTTGATTGTTAAACTAATGTATGCTAGTTTGAAAAGTTCTGCATGCTCAGCATCTTCATGTGGCTGTGCTATTGCTGATAGGTCAATTAATTAAGATGTTGAGATATTAATCTTCAACTTTAAAAATGTAAAGTTTTTAAATGATTTATTACTTATTTTATGTGCATTTGCATTGATGTTTTGCCTGCATGTATGTAAGTATCAAATCTCCTGGAGCTGGAGTTACCAACAGTTGTATGTTGCCATATGGGTGCCAGAAATTGAACTTGGGTTCTCTGGAAGAGCAGCCAGTGCTTTTAACCACTGAGCCATCTCTCCAGCCCTAATCCTCAACTTTGTTAACCATCAGAAAGGAAATACATATTGACATTCCCTTTTCAGGGTACTAATGTTGTCATAAAAACTCATTAAAAACATTAGATGCCTTTTAATTTTCCTACCCAACTGATATGTCTTCATGAAGATGAATGAAAAATAAAATTAATTTTAGGAAATCATTCATAAAAAGAAAAGGGTTCTGGAAAAGGAGTCTGTATTTTATATTGAAAAATACATATAAATCACACTCATTGAGCACATATTTTTAAAAAGTAAGCTTAGATTAAATAACGAAAAGCATTGGTGTTTTACATACCTGTAAATGTTGGTTCCTTGAGGCTAGGAGTGGCTGGCTACTCACTGGTAACTTGTGTGCATTTTCCTTAGTTGTTTAAATATTGCACATAGGTGAGTTTCTAATTGCTTTGTCATTTTCCTGTGAGGATTTGGGGTTATTTCAAAATGGTTTTTACAATCATCATTTCAGAATCCCTTCTGGCAACACTGTTACTGTTTCTACGTGGAACAGTCTATAAGATATTATAGGCAAGGGCCAAAGCAGGCAAAGACTAGAAGATTACTGCAGTAATGTGCCCAAGAGTTGCTGTCTGGACCATGAGTTTCCAGGCTCTTAGCATCTTATTGAAAGAACTGAAAGAGCACACACAAATAGCAAAGCAGCGAGGAGTTTTACTTAAAGAGACAGTACAGGACACACTGACAGAGAGCAGCGGGCTAGGGTGCCAAATGTTGTGGGGTCTGAGAAGACGATGAGGAGTGCTGCTAAGTGGTAGAGTGTGGTCGATTCTTTGTTTTAATTAGCAAGTTTGAATTATGTAAGCCTAACTTTGCTGTGTGTCTTTTCCCATGATGCCTCTGACTCTAAGCATAAGCATGCCCAATTATGCATAGGCATAAATGGCAAATAGGGGATTTACCCTAAAAGTTCACTCAGAACACTGCGCTTGAACCCTGAACCGGTTCATGCTGGATTGCCCCTTCCCCCTTGCCTCTGGTTCCTAGGTAAATTCTGCAAAATATTTGAATGGGAACTAACCACAAAAGGGGAGTTACTAAGAGGTTGGTGAGGGGAATAACTTATTTCAGTGTTTGAAATGGATTCCACACTTCAGCTACAACTAAGTGCAGGATGGAGAGTCCAGGTTGTTGGCAATGGAGAGTGTGTATAGTTTAAGCCAAGCAGAGTCCAGACTTCTAAGCTCTCCCTATGGTTGCCTTCCTCTGTAACGGCACTGAAAGACAATGGCGACTTGGTTAAGGTGAGGTAAAGTGATGGTAGGTGTGGAGAGATTAGCTGGATTTGGGATATAATCTGAAGGTGGACCTCATGTATTAGTGTGGTGGTTGACTGAGAGTGGCTCCTTTAGGCTCATAGGCTTGAATACTCCCTCCTCTGTCGGCAGAACTATTTGGTAAGGGATGGGAAATATGGTCTTGTTGGAGGAGGTGTGTCACGGAGGCAGGCTTTGAGGCTTCAAAAATCTCCCATACTTCCTGTGTGCTCTCTGCCTCCTGCTTGTAGTTTTGAGATGTAAATTCTCAGCTGTTCCTGCTGGCATCTCTTTTTACCAAAAATACTGGCACTGGCAATTAACCAGTTCCTAAAATGTTATAGGGAGAAGCCAGATCTAAGGATAATTCCTTGAGTGGATATTGGGAACTGGCATATTCAATCATGCATCTGTTCTGTAGAGTCTAAGATGCTCCTCAGTGTACTTTCCTGTCCCTTTGCAGCTAGACAGCACAGGTGATGCAGAGCCCACCAATTAAATCCATCTGAGCGTTCAATTCAGAATTAAGTTGGAGAAAAGGCAGGTTATATATCCACTCTGCAGATGTTGGTCATGTGGTAATGACACCCCAACTTGCCAGTCAGCCAGACTCTATTCAGCCTACAGCATTTTCACTTTTCAGATCTAATTACTCTGAAACCCACTTGATAAGTTGTGATAATTTCCTTTCCTGCTTACACAAAACAAATTCTATTCTCAGCATGTGCATTCTTGCCGATCCACTCCTTACATGGATTTGCTGTACTGTGTTGGTAATGTTGATGATGTATGTATAGACTCAGTCAATAGCAGGAAATAGCAGCATGGTGTGTGATGAGTGTGTGCATTTAGGAGAGAAAGAAGGTTTGTGTGGTGTTCTGGAGAGTGCTTATAAACTATTATATTATGTGCTCCACTAGATGATAAAGACCAGGACTCAAATGCAGAATTCCTGATGCCCAAGTTTCATGGAAAGCCCAGCGATGCTGTTCGCCTCTTCTGTGGCCCAAATGTAGGATTTGTGTGGCCCTGGAAATCTCATGCAATTACTGATGTCCTGGAGGTCCGTGGGCACCGACTTCGGGGTCAGTATCTGCACCCCAATTATAATCATGTACAGGAGGACTTGGACAACAATACTGGAATCCAACAGGCACTAGCTGTACAACAGGCACTGCTGGAGGTGAAGACAAAGGCTTGAGAAATGGGCGGCTGGCTGCCAGCTTCCATCATCGCCACTGCCTCTGCCTTACACACCTTATCTGCCCTTAGGACATGCTGCAGGAGGTTCGGGAGTTCTGCAATGAGCAGCAGTGGGTGGAAAGCATCTATAAGTTCCTGAAAGCCTGGAGTCCTCAGAAGTTAGAGGACCTGAGAGGCTCTCCCATTAAGGACTATGTAGTACTAGTCAGCCAGCTGAAATATTGGCAGGAACGTGTCTCCAATATGCCTGTCCAGTTGCTGACAAAAGGCAAGTTGCTGCTCCTGAGTGGCCATGATGTTCAAGCAGAGTTGGGTAAGTGCTTCTTATCTTCCCTACATCTTCCTTCCTTACCTACATGCACACAGTCATCTTGGGACTAGCATATCCTCCAGGGACCTTTGTCAACTCCCCAGAGCCTTCCAAAGCTCTAGCTCACAACCCTTTCTCTTTGCTATCAAAGATATGGTCCAAGAGGTCAGCTTCTGTTTGGCTTCATTCATTCCCTGTATTCATTAGGAATCATTTCCTATCCCTGCTTTTAAAAGACGCTTAGCCTGTACTTGGTTTTCTTCATAGAGATTTTTGAGAATCTAGAGTGCACCTTTCTTGAATGTAGTGGTGCTAACATTTCTACCACGATTTGCATGTATGAAAAGTTACTCTTTGTTCTTGCCTCACTTTGTAGTCCTAACTCTACGGACAGTGGCTAAAGAACACATTTTTCCCAGTTAGACGACTCTTCTCATCTAAAGCAACCACTCTGATCCAGTTCAGTCTGTTTTGAATGTTTGAACTAGAAAATGAAATTTATGCCCTGGCAATGCTGAAGCATGCATGGGCAGCCCATATATGGCAGTTCTGTTGAACGTGTCCATATTGGGTTTCATGGTCTAAGTTGATGAGAACAACTGACCAGGTCTCTTCCTCAAGAGTGCACCAAATCTCATTACAGATGGTTGTGAGCCACCATGTGGTTGCTGGGAATTGAATATTGGTTAATTGAGAATTCTTAGCACCACTGATTTATTTTTTTTTTCGAGACAGGGTTTCTTTGTGTAGCAGTCCTCGATGTCTTGAAACTAGCTCTTGTAGACCAGGCTAGCCTCGAACTGACAGAGATCTGCCTGCCTCTGCTTTCCGAGTGCTGGGATTAAAGGTGTGTGCCACCATTGCCTGGCATATCATTGATTTTTTTGAAACTAATTTATTTTTTAAATTTCATTTTACATTCCAACCAAAGTTCTACCTCCCACCTCTCCTTCCACTGCCCCTGATCTTCTCCAACCACACTCCCCTATCTACTCCTCCCAATGGGTGAGGGCTTCTCTGGGGAATTGACACAGTTTGGCACCTAAGTTAGGACAGGACCAAGCCCCTCCCCTCTCTGTTAAGTCTGAGCATGGCATCCCCTCATAGGAATGGGCTCTAACAAGCTAGGATCAGGATAAATCAGGATAAGTCCTGATCCTACTGCCAGGGGCCCTTCAGATAGCCCAAGCTTCACAACTATCTCCCACACACGGAGGGCCTAGTTCGGACCCATGGAGGCTCCACAGCTGTCCGTCCAGAGTTCATGAGTTTCCATGAGCTTGGTTCATCTGTCTCTGTAGATTTTCCCATCATGATCTTCATCTCCCTTGCTCATATATTCCCTCCTCCCTCCCTCTGACTGGATTCCCAGAGCTCGGCCTGGTATTTGGTTGTGGAGCTCTGCATCTGGTTCCATCAATTAGTGGAAGAAGGCTCTAGCTTCTCTGGAGCTGTGGACTGCAGTCTGGTTATCCTTTCTTTTATAGCTAATATTCACTTATGAGTGCGTACATACTGTGTTTGTCTTTCTGAGTCCGGGTTACCTCACTCAGGATATTTTTTTTCCTAGTTCCATTCATTTACCTGCAAATTTCATAATGTCATTGTTTTTTACAGCTGAATAATACTCCATTGTGTAAATGTGCCACATTTTCTTTATCCATTTTTCAGTTGAGGAGTAACTAGGGTGTTTCCAGGTCCTGGCTGTTATGAATAATGCTGTTATGAATATTGTTTTTTTTTTATTTTTCAAGACAGGATTTCTCTGTAGCTTTGGACTCTGTCCTGGAACTTGCTCTGTAGACCAGGCTGACCCCAAACTCAGAGATCCACCTGTCTCTACCTCCAGAGTTCTGGGACTAAAGGCGTGTGCCACCAATATCCAGCTCTATGAATATTGTTGAGCAAGTGTCCTTGTGGTATGATTGAGCATCCTTTGGGTATATGCTGAAGAGTGATATTGCTGAGTCTCGAGGTAGATTGAGTCCAAATTTTCTGAGAAACTGCCATACTGATTTCCAAAGTTGCTGTACAAGTTTATACTACCACCAGTGGCAGTAGAGGAGTGTTCCCTTAGCTCCACATCCTCTCCAGCATAAGCTGTCCTCAGTGTTTTTGATCTTAGCCGTTCTGACAGGTGTAATACAATGGTATCTCTGAGTCATTTTGATTTGCATTTCTAGCACCATTGATTTTATTCTCAAGTATTCTTTGCTCCATTTTACTTCCACAGCACGCTGGCCCTGGGAAAGCCCACTTGGTTACATACTGTCTACAGAGAGTGGAACACCTCGTTGCCTGGTCCTAGTCCTCTTGACATTGATTATTCTGTGCTGCTGGGCCCCAGGCTGATTGGTGTGTGTTATGTGCCCATTCTTTTCTTTTCTTTTCTATTTAAATGTATCTTGTGTGTGTGTGTGTGTGTGTGTGTGTGTGTGTGTGTGTGTGCAGGTGCCAGTGGAGGCAGAAGAGGGCACTGGATAACCTGGACCTGGAATCATGCCCAACATGGATGCTGGGAACCAAACTTCCATCTTCTATATGAACATGTTCCCTTAACCTTGGAGCCATCTCTCCAGACCTCACCTTTTCTGAGTCAGCATTACCATTGGCTCTTACTGCTGTGGCAGATTTTCGGGAGGTTTAATGAGTTCCTCTTCCTCCTCCTCCTCCTCCTCCTCCTCCTCTTCTTCTTCTTCTTTTTGAGATAGGGTTTCTCTGTATCTTTGGTACCTGTCCTGGAACTAGCTCTTGTAGAACTCACAGAGATCCACCTGCCTCTGCTTCCCAAGTGCTTGGATTAAAGGCGTGTGCCACTGCCGCCCAGCGAGTTCCTCTTCTTATCTCTTAGGCTTACTACTTTTTTTTTTTTTACTACTACTCCTGCTATTTACCTTAGGATCCCTTACTTCCAAGACAGAAACTGCATCTGGGCCCAGTGGGGTCAATATTCTGCTATCTTTGGTATCTCCTGCTATTTGGGACCAGGGACACTTGTTTCTTTCTGCCACAACACAGCACACTACAATTCTCACTATGCAGTGACTATTCATGTTCAGCATGGAACCATTTAAGAAGGCCTCTTCCCACAGCTCCATATGAGAAGTGGAACATAAGAGCATACTATTCTATTTTCTCTTCAGTCCATTTTATTTTCTTCCTCTTGTCACTTTTTTTTTTTCCGAAACAGGGCTTCTCTGTATAGCCCTGGCTGTCCTGGAACTTGTTCTCCAGACCTGGTTGGCCTCAAACTCACAGAGATCTGCCTGCCTCTGCCTCCCCAGTGCTGGGATTAAAGGCATGTGCCACCACCACCTGGCCCACTTGTCATTTCTTGTCAAAGGAAATTATTGGTTTACTACCTCTTTTTTGTCATCTCACCTTCCCTCTCTCTTCCTTCCTGTGGGAAGGATGGCTCAGGCTGTCATGTAGTAGCTGAGTGCCTGTACTATGAGCTGGCCTTAGAGAGGGTTATGGTGGGAGGATTAGGAAGCCACTAGTTTGTTTTCTTAGGAGAAATGCAAGTTATTTTGATTCTCACACAGTCCCAACCATAGTACTTATTGCTAAGACTAAATATTGGACTCATCAACACACATACAGACACACACACACACACACACACACACACACACACGTGTGCGCGCGCGCACCTCCTTTCTTTATGAAAGTAAGAGCCTTGACTCTGAGACCTAGAGACAGATCGCTTTGCTTGAAAGCATCCCACCTGCCTAGCCCTCAGACTGCCTAGCTCTCTGGCTTTTGCTCCTCACTGGGTTTCTGCCTCTGACGCTTCCAACTAACTCTTGGGCAGGGGTTCGTTCTGGCAAGGTAGGAACAAGATACTGTGATTGGTTCACTTTCTTTCTGGCTTTGTTTCGGGCAGGCCTTTCCCTGGCTGTGCCCCAGGAGTCTGCTCTCTTTCTAGTTTGTAAAATTCATGATCCCTAGTCCAGGATCCACAGGCCTTTTCAGTTCAGTTCCTAGCTCGCTGTTTCTCACTTGCTTTATGATGTGAGACCACACAGCTTCAGTTTATTTTTGTAGCCTAGATTGCTAAAATGTGTCACACAGGTTATAGGAAGGAAAACAAAAGTTTTTTTTTTGTTTTTTGCTTTATTTTTGAATTATTTCTAGAAATGACCAACATAGGTATTGATGTTTTTCATTTTCTCTTATTTTCTCTGTCTGCTTCAATCTTCTTGCTGATCATATTTTATCGCCTTATTTGCTAACTCTGCTCCTTTTTCCCCCAAACTCCCTTGAACAGAGAAGGGGATTAAATATACCACACCCAACCCATTACCAAGTCTTGTCCTTTCTTCTCCCTTTTACTATATCTCAAATCAGTTTCTCAGTTCATCTCCATTCAGCTCATGGGCCCAAGGAGCCCTAAAACTTCATTTATCACTGCTCCTTCATGCCATGTGGTGTCACTGTTGCTCTCTTGCCCAGTCCTCCTGGTCCCAAAGCAGCCCCGTCCAGTGTCCTAGCAACCACCACCAACAGAAAGGCCCTGTTCAGAATCGCTGCCCCACAAAAGTTCCTTCTTAGTAAGTTTTATCAGCTTCATCTCTTGGTGCCTAATTCTCTGAATACTCTTTTCGAGTCTCTGAAAGTGCCATACGCAGTGGATCTCAACTGTTTGCCTCCAAACTCACAGTTGCATAGATGATAATAGTGGGTAGGTGTGCTTACTTTTACATAACATTATGTAGTATATAAAATAAAGTATAATTATACTATTCTATTTGATATATGTGTATATCACAAACTACATGTATACTTGCCTAACTTTATATTGCATTTGTAACCTGAGGTATAATGGAGTAAAACAAAGTTCTCTAAGTATGACTCATTATTCTACCATTGTGTAGTGTGGACCTATACAGTTAACCTCTCTGAGCCTCTGCTTGTTTATAAGTATATAATAGTACGTACTCAAAGGGGATCTAAAGGATAGCATAAGTTAATACATGTGAAATACTTGAAATAATGTCTGGCATATAAGTGCTTAGTACTGGATTTTCTGGTATTCCATACTTTTATATGACATTTTGATATCACATGACTATTTTAGCATATCCAAACTTAAGAAGTGTCTTACAGCATTACAGCATGTCCGA